>JAVQJF010107928.1:0-10089 GCA_036023855.1 Gadopsis marmoratus
CCACACAAGGAAGAAAAAACCTGAAACACAAGTACACAGACAGGGACGTGACATGGGAACACACAAGAATGTACAAAAGACACTGAACCCCCCCAAGCCTCCCAGACACGGGCATGACAATAAGATGTTCTGGTTATATAAGCTTGTGTTGTATCCCAGGTGCTCAGCTGTTCCAAGCTTTGTCTCTAGAAAATATTGGTTTCCAAAGTATTAAAATGACTCACAACATCTTCTTCTGCCTCTCTGCCTGCAGCTTTCAGCAGACTACAGCATTGCATGCAATGAGCTTGTCCAGATTCATGGCAGAGCATTATTCCCAAATTTCTGAAAGGAAAAAAAGGCAAAGCTGTTTCTGCTTAATCCTCAGGCAGAATAGTGTTCACTGGGCAGGTAGAATACAGGTCAATGAGGATTTCTGTTGTGGAACACTGACTTCTCCCACTGCCCTTGTTCACTGGTTAGACATCCAGACAGCGCACAAAAGTCCTGTTTACCGTCACCAGAAAAATCATCAATGCAGCTTTAGTGGGAAACGGCTCTAAAAATAGTCTTTTCCATCACAGCTGAGTTCACATGCTTCAAAGCTTTTATGATGAAAGAGCCTCATCTGTCCCACACTTTTAACTGCTTTCACCAGCGTTTGGCAAAGGCTCCCTCCGGTGGCTTCATGAGGACAGACAGCTGTATGTTTGTAATGTATTATTTAAATAGTTTACTCCATTAAAACTCAAGGGAGGTCTGACCATAAGGTACGGTAAGGTAAACTTTATTTATAGAGCACCTTTCGAAACATGAGGTTACAATTACAAGGTGCTGCACAATAACAGGTTAAGACATTACAACATTACAACATCAAAAGATCAGTGGGGTTAGGGTTAACCCTAACATCAAAACTGATCACATACATACACACCTCCATGCATACATACATACATACATACCCACATACACATATAAATATATGTAACTGCACAAGCATATCACAGCAAACAAATATGACTAACATGAGCATATATATAATACTATCTACTTCCATTTTCAACTACTTTATACTTCATAACAATTCAAGCAATGTTGTATTGCACTTAATGACAGCTATAGTAATTTCTTACTATCAGGGTTGCCCCCCCCCCTTTATTGACCTACTATTTCTCCCGCTGCATCGTGTATGTATGCTGTTGCCCTTGTAATTATTAATGTAATAATATTGATAAGTAAAAGCTTTATTCATATGGCACTTTTCAAAGCATAGTCACAAAGTATAAAAACACAGAAAGCATAAAACTGCCTCCACTTCCTCCCAGCCTGCAGTCTCTCCCTCTGTCTCTCTGTGTCTGGGTGCGAGTGATTGTCTGAGTGGAGATGGATGTCCTGTAGCAAGAGCAGAACCCCAGCTGCTGCATCCCATCCTCTAATCAAGACTCCTACAAAGACTTTGCCCTGCCACAGCCGCCTGGCCTGATCGTCGTTCCTGCTCAGTCAGTCTGCAGTTCCAGCATATGTGGTTATAGGTGCTTGTTGCCTGTTTACCTGCAACAGCTCTTGTTTCTCCTCTCCCTGCTGTCCCGCCTGCTCTGCCACAGCCCATGTCTCCAGCCCTGCTCCTCTGCCTTGGACCTGTCTTGGCTCTGCCTCCGTCTTTTCCCCCTGCTCAGCCACCTGCCCAGCTCTGCCCCAGCTCACGTCACATCCCTTTAAATCAGCACTATATTATCTTCTCGCACATTTCGATTAATTCACCTAGCCTTAACATAAAACATGATTAAATAGTTCTCTGAAAAGCACATTTTAAAAAGTGGGCTTTAAAAGAAACAGATTTTGCATCCCTGATAACAGCCCTGGTAACAATTTGACAACACGTTTATTTAGGAATGAGTACTGAGGCTATAAAACTACATTTTGATACAGGACCACAAGATATAAAAAATGCAGGACCTGTCTTGAGGCCCTTATGAGCTCAGTTTATATTGTGCTTTTGTGGTTTATTTTCAACCATTTGCATTAAATAAAAGTACCACACCACAAACTAATTGCTCTACACCCAGCATTTGGCAATCTAATTCTGTCGCTCACTGCCCAAAGTTTGTGACCGTATGTGAGTTTCGGAATGTTTCTCCTCGGTATGAAGAGCATTGACACCTGGAAAGAGCTTGGTGGAGAACCGCTGCTGCTTTGCTTTGAAACCATTTCAGATGCTTTGGTCATGTGATACCAGGGCATGCAGGATACCTCCCTCTGAAGTCTATCCGGGCTTAACCAACCACAGGGTAGACTCACATGCTGGAGGGAATATATCCCATCTGGCCATGAAACACCTCAGCATCTCCCCGGGATTAACTGGAGGACATCTGAACTGCCTGTTCTTCAGTGACTTGAACCCGGATAAGCTGCAGAAAGTGGATAGATGGATGCATAACTTGTGAGCAGTCAAACTGAGTCCTCTGGGGCTCCCTAGGGCCTGGGGCCCTGGGGGCAGATGCATAATATGCCCAGCTGGTTATCTAGACTGCGGTAATGTGCAGATTTAGAACACTGACCTGCTTTCTGCACAATGGATCACTTTTCTTTTGATACTTTTTTAGTATTTTAATTATTCTTGATTACATTTATTGCATAGTCTGAGGATAGGGTGCTGTATGCTGTACAGATTGCAAAGCCCCTTGTGGCAAATGATTTTGGGCTACATAATGAAATTGACTTGAGTAAAAGATTTTAAATACTTTTTCCACCACTAAACATTATCTGCAGTATAGTGTATGCTCCAACCTTGTACTTCAGAGCACTCATACCTGTTTCATATTCATTTTGACCTCACAAGGGTAGCCAAGGGTAGCGCAGAGTTAAACACAAACTAAAGCGTTTAATGGAAGCCACTTTATTAGCTCAACACACATTCTGCAGCAAGTATTGTTCATGGATGTGGACATAAAAGCACAGACTTCTCATAGTACTGACAGCTCTCTTCATACACAGTGGATTACTAGTTACAGAGAATCACTACACCACAATAACTAGTGACAACATTATGGTCGAACACAGGAAGCCAAAAGGAAACTGAGTCACTGCCAGAAAAACCGCTGAGTATGGAGACAAAGCACAAATTACAATCCAACTAAACTGTAATTGTTTCTTTCAAAATGCTTGATCTACAGCTAAATATACCACTAGAGTGGCTTAACATTGGCATGATTTGTACAATATGGCATGGTTGCTACTGCATGGAAAGCACTACATACAAACTAGCATGCTCCAACAAAATAAAAGAAGAATGGTGGGTGTTGGTCCGGGAGAGAATACAATAGCAATGAATACACAGATAATCTTCAATGAAACTTTTGTTCCATTACAACTGTGCAGCAGTGGAATAATTGTCCCAGTGTGCTCTTTAACCAGTTTCCATTTATAGACCGTAGTCCCTGAATCTCATCCAGTCATCTAAACAAATCTTTACTTTTCCAAAGAAAAAAACATGCCACTTCATACATTAGACAACATTCAACACAAATCCAGTCTCTTCCAATAAACCTTGATCAACATCAGTGCACTCATATAATTCAACAAAAGATGGTGTGATTTAAAACACAGTTTTGTTTATGAGTTAAAAGTCGTAACTGAATCGTATACAACATCAAGTGTATATTTAATGTGTCATGCCAGGGGGAGGGGAGGAGAAGTCATAGTTTGACGTTAATGCTGTATGAGGGATGAAGAGAGAGTGCTACAGGAGCTTCCTAACTCCTCTTCTTTCTCCAAGTCTTTGAGGGCTTTCAGAAGGCGAGAAGGGGTGAAGGTTTCAGTTGATCCTGAAAGACATCAAGACATATGATCACTTTTCAGAATAATGAAATATAATAATCTATAAATACTTTAAGGAATACCTCATGTATTCACCTTAGCTCAATCTAATATCCAGTAGAAATGTAAAGGATTAAAAGGTAATAACAGTTTATTAGACCTCGGGCCTTTATTTCATGGGTTTGGTCATCATTCCTGTCGCTAATAATATGATTGTAGTAAGATAGTTAATTGCTGAGAACAATTCCGAGAACATGGTGACATCACTTAAGCTTGGCTGGGCAAGACATGACAACCAGACAGGTTTTAACCATCCCAGTATCTCTAGAAATGACGAGCCCACACCTCATTGCATCTAGTGCCAGCGTTTGGTGCCATTGCAGGAAGCGTTGTGCCCTCCTGTTTATGCAGCGAGGCTAAAATTAAGGGTGTGGCGGTCAGGCCACATTATTTTGCACATTATGTGCTGATAGTGCTACCTGCTGATAGTGCTACATGACTGTACCTTGATTTGTTGTATTAGTGTAATTGATCCTTTGCACTTATTAATCATGGTCCTCAACTTCACATTTAGGATTCAGGTAACAAATGTGCAGCCATGGTAGCAGGAGCTCTCTGTTCGGTTATAATTGCCTTTTAGCTTACTTAGGTACAGACTAATCTGTGCTAATGCCAGGATCAGCCTACAAAATATCAGCCTGATAATGGCTGATAATTAGTCACCTATTTTGACAGTGTCTACGACATGTTCTGTGATATTTCCAACTGTAAATATGCTGCTTACCCACATACTCATACTCTTTCTACTGACTGGGAAGGAAATAAAGACAGCCTAACTTCATGACTTAGTGACCATGATCAGTTCCTGCTTCACTTTCATTCAGAAAACCCTAATTACGTACGGAAACGTTTGTTGTTGGTGCTATCAGGTGGAACTGGAACCTTACCCATCACCCGTGGACATATGCCATGTGTGCCTAATCTGCCACACTGACCAACTCTACAGACAAAAATACTGCAAGGCCTGATCCCAGCATAACTGTATTGCCATGTGGCCTATAGTTGCAGCAGGTTTTGTAACCTACCTACCTATGCTTGCATGGGTGTGTGAGAGTAATATTATTAACATAATTGCACTGTTTGTGTATGCTGTGACAACATAAGTGGTCCTGGCAGCGCACAGAGAACCAAGACAAAATATCTCCAGACATGCAGTATATTTTGGGGTGTTGGCTGGTCAGTGATTAAGACCTACTAAACTGTGAACATAACACTTTCTGTATAAAGATGGAAAGATAAAGCAAATCAGCAGTGAGACATTAACAAAAATTATCCTCAACTGGCATTCAGAGACAGTGATATTCCTCCCTTTAAGGCTGCACATGGAAGACAAGTGCCAAAAGAAGAACTGTGATACTATAGATACGAAAACGGAAGGGAATAAAAAGGGAGGCATGGTACAACACCCAGTCAGACAGGGAAATACATGAAGAGGAAGAAATGACTATGGAAGGTTTTATTCAGAAACTGAGCAACCAAAGTGAAAATCAAAAGTTATAGTTTCCTGTTCCTGACTGTAGTGCTACTGCATATTTTATATTTTACACTCCATTTTAGCTATTACTATAGGAAGTTAGCATTATTTGACCACTCAATAATAAAGGATTGTCAGTGGTTGTCATGGCATACACAGATGGATTACTGAACAGGCCAAACGGTCACAGGGTGCAAAATGACCACAAAGAGATGTAAACAAACCAAAAACAGATGAAAACCAATACAAAGTTGCCTGGTTCCTATGTAGGAGGGATGGGCGTCCTTTTACATGTCTGTGCCCAAATGCCCATTGTGTCATAATCCATCCATAAAAACACGTTTTGTAATGGTTTATAGATTGATCAGTTTCACAAATGAAATACAGTGTATGGTCTGGGGATGGCTTTCATGGTTTGGGCCACTTCAGAGGTTCAGTGTGCCTGGAAAATAACTACTTCATACAAATACGTCATCCAAATAAAGGCTTCAGTGCTTCTACCTCTTCTGAACGTCCACACTGATAAATGGGGTGAAAAGCCTCCTCTGGCTGCACCCAACTGCCTCTCTGATCTCGCCCCAATAACTGTGTCTTTTTGTAGTCCCAAGGCCATGAACCACACAAATGGGGATAACAGCTCAAACTGTCAGAAGGCATCCAAAGTGGGTGTGAGTGTGAAGCATTGCTAGTTTCTGAAAGTTTCAGAAATTGTCCAACACAGGACCCCTAAATCAAACGTCGGGCATCGTTGTTTTGCTATATATAACCGCTATAATATATGGAACATTCTTCCAGATAATACGCACTGTTGAGGCAATGCAGGTTCAAAATAAAGATAGCATGGCATGCTGCAGTACAGTAATTATGTCAGTATGCTTGTTAAACATAAACAATCGAAACAACATAGGAAATGTGACTGCTGTGACTGCTTTAGCCCCTCCACTTTTTAAATGGTGGACATGGCGACGTGATAGAGCTGCATCACTGTCCAACGGTCCAATACGTTGTTTGGGTGTTCACATGCTTTTACCATAAGTTAGTATATCACATATTTTTATGTAACATTACATTATGTATAATTTGTGCAATAGAGCCAGTGATCTACCACGAACACATGACTGTGAATATATTTTCAAATATAGTCTCCAACATATTCCTTCAAGATATAGATATGATGGACGAGGGTGAGTTCACAAACAATAAGGCAGCGTTTGAGTGTCAGTGAAAATCATTAACAAATAGTGCAGGGGCCAAAGGTAGGTTGACATGGGGGAACACAGGAATTCACAAATCCCACCATGACTTGTGTATTTACTTCCAAATGCCTGTTCATTCTGCTGGCGGCTCCTCTGTGCCCTCTGGTGGGGCGTTGGGGTCCAGGAAGTCTGGGTGCTGTAGTTCCTTTAGGTACTTAGGGGGGGTGAGTATGTGGGTGGAACCTATGGGGGACACAAGCCTGAAAGCTCAGCAAGGACTGAATCCTGGATGAAAGCTTGTTTACTACGTAAAACACACATGAGACTTGTCATGACAAAAAAAACCTAATTAACAGAGGATCCCTTGAAAATGTACACAATGTTCCCAAATAGGAATGAGAGGTCAGTCTGACTAAAGGCATAATGAAATCTGATCTGCAGATGATTTTGCAGATTAATTTCTTCTTTCCTCCTTCCTCTACCTGACACTGTATCCATTCCCTGAGAGTCACAACTATTTATATATATATATATATATGAATCAACTGTGCAGGGAACATAAATATAAGACTTCCAAACACATCAGCAAGATCCACACACTCAGCAGGATTTATCCATTTATATGTCCAGCATATTACCAAGTCATGCTATTGTCAGTCCTCTATATGAAATATGTAATGTATACCAAATCACAGTGAAATACTGAGGTAGACCTCAATTAACATAGCCTGTCATGTTAAATTAGACAGGTCAACTTGAGGGAGGGATTAGTCTTTAAATAAAATCTAGATGTTAATACCTCACAAGCTGAAACCCTTCTTCAGAATTCACATTAATAATGGATTTTAACTGTATTCCACCCATATGTATGTGGTAGTAGGAGAAGTTTTAAGCGGTACAATTATTATTCTGACACTGCATCAAAACAGAGTTTGGTCCCATGAATGTGGAAGTTTAGTTTTAGAAGACACCTTGATAGGAATAACATTGTGGGTCAAACACTGAATACTGTATGTACTATTTTACTGAAAAGTGTAATATATACTACTAAATTAGTACAGCATGTCAGTTGAGGGACAAAAAAACAGATTTAGGCTTTCTGTCCAGTGAACTCACCGATCAGGGCTTCCCACTTGCCATTGGCCTGGGTCACCTCATAAACGCAGCGCATCTCGCTGAACGCCATCCCTCCAATGATAAAGACGATGATCCTGGGCCCCGTCTTCATCTCCGTGGGGCCCCTGTTCTTGTGCCAGTTACCATAGCGAGCACTGCTACATAATAGATAATACATAGGAAATAGATAAGCATTTACTGCAAAACATTAAAAGCTAGTTACTTTTTCCAGTGCAGGTAGTTTTTTGTTTCCTTTGAGTCATTATAGAGAGACTCTTATATAAAAAAAACAGGATTTTGCCATTCAAAACCATAACAATGGCTCTACTTAAATGAATCTTTTTAATTATCGAAGCCCTTTATTGAAGTATTGTGTTACCTGAAGTGTAGGTAACGTGAATTAGAAGACTACGCACCTTGATGGAGCACTGGCTTTGGCAGATAGTTGTCGCTGGGAAATGTACGGGTACTGCTTGGGGTCAAGTTTGTCCTCAATGGCGTCCTGTGGGAACATTAAAATTACAATAGTAATAGTAGTAACAGCAGAAACAGTCTCACCCATGTTGCAGTCCTTGCCCAAAATACTATCTAAAGTCACATTCAGACAGGCTTAACTTTACACGGGGAGATGGGGAATAAAATATTCACTGCGCTCCTCAGTAAATCACATCACTGAAACCATTGGAAAATTACAGGATGTCGTCTGTAATATTTCTGTAAACTCTGCAGTGCAATGTTCATATGTTGAATCCCAGTTAGTCTGTTCTTACAAATTGTAAGACTAGCTCTAGCTCAAACATTGTCTAAACTGGCTTTAGTTTCTAAACCAACCACCTGCCTCCTCAACCCAGTTTTAAGATTCTCTGGCCATTTCTGGGGCCTACAATGCTGGATTTAGTAAATTTGTCACCAGCATTATCAAGACTGCTGTGGTTAAACCTCTACTAAAGAAACCACACCTTGATTCAGGGTCTCTAAATAGTTATCAGCCAGTCAACCTTCCATTCTTTTCAAAAGCACTAGAAAGTGTCTCAGCAACGTTTGGTACATATGTGTTACAGTGACCTGCTTTCAGGGCCTATCACTCCTCTGAAACTGCAGTTCTGAAAGTGATAAATTATCTTTGGATTCCACCTCAGTGCTCCTATTGCTGGATCTCAGTGCAACTTTTGAAACCATTGATCACTCTATGCTTCTAGGCCGACTGGAATATCAGGTTGGTGTCTCTGGCCTGTCTCTCACGTGGTTAAACTCTTAAACATCTAAGAGAACACACTGTGTTTCCTATAACACTACATCCACATTTTCTTATGTGAAATATGAAGCCTCTCTACACTCTGTTCTTGAGCCTCTGTTCTTTTATCTCACCTCTTGGCCAAATTATATGCAGCCATGAATTCATTTCCACTGCTACACTGATGATACTCAGCTGTATGTGCCTGTGAAGTCAGATGATCATTCCAAAATGACTACATTTTAGATGCTTGTCTGCTGTGAAAAACTGGATATCACGTAATTTCCTGCTCCTAAATTCTGATAAAACTGAGATGCTGGTCATTGGCCGAGCTCGACATGGACACCGGTTTGACCAAGCAACTTGACAGGCGGTGTTGTATGCTGTACAGATTGCAAAGGCCCTTGAGGAAAATTTGTGATATTGGGCTATATAGCCAACAGAGAATACAAGTATCTACGTGTAGCTGTCATTACAACAGCACATTTTATGAGCTCTTGCTCTCCTGATGTCTTCTATTTCTTTCCATCATTGTATTTGGTTCTCAAACTGTATCATCCAGCCTGTATGTTGGTGTTAGCTTGTTGCTGTCTATCAGATCAGCAAGACATTTTTGACTTCCTCCATTTTCACAGAAAGTAAAATTTCACACTGAGTTGATCTTTTTACGTAGAAATAGCTCTTCTTGTGGAAAAAAACTCAGAAATGCACTTGAAAATACAACGATCCACATACGCGCTCAGAATGACCAGCTCAGGTAATGTTAAAATCACCCCACCTCCCCTAGAGATATATATCCAGTCAGGGATGGCTGGTATCAATGGGCTAGCAGGGCTCAGCCCTCCCTGTCCTTTACAATAAATATAATAAAATAATTGTAAAAAATCTTAAAACAGATCGTCTTCAATTTTGGTGGAACCTAGAGGAGCAACAGAACCAAATAGTCACAAGAAAAACGGAGGAAATAGAAAGAAAAACGTAGGATATATTGAAATGGCCTTATTTTTTACAGCCCAGACTCAGCGGCATCAGCATCCAATCAGATTCGTGTTAAGTGAGTGACAGGCGTCGTGGCACGCCCCCTTGATTTGCTGAGCATTTGGGCTAAATTCATTCAGCCCAGAGATGCTGACAGCAGCGCGGTGCAGCAGTGCTGTGACAGAGTGAACAGACAGGGGGCGCAGCGTCCAAACCATGCTGACAGAACACAAAAA
>JAVQJF010107931.1:0-19461 GCA_036023855.1 Gadopsis marmoratus
CAAATATTGATTAGATTTTGATTTCTCTTCTGTTCATTCACTGCATTTTGTTAATTGATGAAACTAAACTATTAACACTTCCATTTTTGAAAGCATTCTTAGTTTACAGCATTTTTTCACACCTGCCTAAAACTTTCGCACAGTACTTTATTTCACTGGATGTGTAAAAACGTGTAGTGGTAGACAAAAGGTCGGGAAAAGTCATTATTCTCTAGGGACCTTTGTACCAAATGTCATAGCAGCATCCAAGAACTGTGGAGATATTTCTGTCTGGACCAAAATGGTGAAACAACCAATGTACCAGATGGATGGTCAGAAAAAGGATGCCAGAATGGCTTCTAGAAATCTACAAATTAAAACTAGTGATGTGCTTTAAATTGCTTGCTGGAAGAATTCGAAAATTTCCAACATTGCTGTCCTCCAGTGGCAGTCTCAAAAAGGAGGATCTCGGGAAACTGACATAAATGGGCTCAAACAACACAGACTGCTCCCATTTTCACTACTGCAAACACAAACAGCTGACATCAGAATCATTTGGAAGACCTGCCCCCTCACTTTGGACTTATGCCCCTCAAAATGATCGAGGACATCATCATCCACAGTGGCCTCGATGCCCCTCCCAGGCTGCCTCGGCTGATTTAACTGGAGTGTAATCCAACTTTTGACTCAGGAGTTTGTACTATTCTTGGTCATTTGTAGATACCAATAATTTATTTTGTGAAGTAAACAGCTTTTTAAAAAAATATACATATATTTTACTGTTATACAATATATTAAAAATAAAATCCCTATCCCTGAAGTTAAATTCATTATTTCCATGGACTTAAAATCATTGGGCCTTGCTGTCCTGCCATTTGGCCTTTATGCCCTCAAAAAACACCAAGGCCTTGCCCCTAAAATGATGAAATTCCAGGCCTGATAATGACATAAAAAATATACACAAAAAGTGGCTTATATTTATTGATAGGGCAACAAAAAAGAGGAGAAGCTATCTTTCAAAGGCAAATTACACAAACTACACATTATAAACCTTAAAATATTAGTTGTTATTAATATAAGTATTAATCATGAGGACCAGCCCTATAATTTTATGGCTGGATTTTAACTTTCCCTCTAATTTACAACCACCATCTTGCAATTCCACTCATCCCCCACTCTAAATCTGGACACTATACAGCCAGTGGAAATTAATGGTATGTAACAGCCACTGTAAATACACTTCTAATTATCCCTGGTCGATCCCCTAGTGCACACTGACTTCAGTATAATAACATCATAAACTCTGGAGAACGTATGTGTACTGTGTTATGGGCACAGGGTTTAGAGCCGTACAGAAATTGGTCAAATACAGCCATGACATGCTTTGCAGATTCTTTGATGGAGAGTCCTTGCTAACCGTTTGATTGATCTGACTGATGGGACACAGAGGTGATGAACAAAGACATTAAGGCTAAAAAGACAAGTTGCATGACACAGCATTAGGAAATTCAAAACAGCAAGTCTTTTCCATGTTTACAGTGGACTTATATTTTGATTTTTATATGGTCATCTCAGTTTTATATTGTTTTTTCTTTTTGTTCATTTGATCTTAGCATCTTAATTAGTCCACCCAAAAACAGACAAAAATGAGAAACTGCTTTGATGTGGCAATGAGATTAGCTCATTATTTTTCTTTTTTTGTTATCAGGTTGACTGATGCTGGGCCAGGTGGACACTGATTGTCCACTGAAGTATGAAGCCGAGTGTGAGCCGAGTACCACGAGGTCAACTTCTCAGGCAGACAGCTTACAGTTGGCAAAACTCTTTACTCTGGGTCTCAGTCATACAGAAAATACCCTATAAAGTTTAATACTAATTATATGCAAAGCAGATTGAGTGCATAAGTGAAATGTGTATGTGTGGGTGCGTAAGGGAGACAGACAGAGAGGGAGAAACATTATGTCTGTTCCCTGCTCCTACACTGTAATATAAAATTACAGGAGAATATATGGACAGGATATCAGCTGAGCAGGTTACTAAAAAACTAATTACTGGGTAATAAATTAGATAATTCACTCTCTGGAGTACTTTAAGTAGTAGTTGACACCTGGAGTACTATCCAGTCATCTAGCCAAATGTGTACATATAAATATGTATGAATCTCACATAGATGTTATTTAGTTATTCTTGCTCTGGAACATTTCTGATTGTTTTTACTCATACTTCATGCTTCATATGTAGAGTTATACACAGTGTGTTTTAAAACTCTGTTTTATACTATAAACTACAGGGAAGCTGCAGCAGATCTCATAACTGTAGCTCACCGTGACAAATACATTTAAGCTCGTCAGGAAACCGCATCTTTAGAGCTAGTTTATACAGTAGTTTCTGTGTGAGTGAAACCCCAAACGTCAGGAGTCTGTCAACAATTATTGGTCCGATCACATGTCTACTAAAGGTGTGAATTGTGGCTTTTTTGTTTCAAATAGTTCCGTTCAATATGTACAGTATTTTTAAGTAACCTTTTTTTTTTTAAAGCCAAGTGATTACATGATTGTTGATAATGATGCAATCTCTATAAACAGATATCTACATATCTGGCAAGGGGCAATATTTTCTTTATGCATTCTGGTTTCAGTTTGTATACTGTTTGTAGTCAGAGTAGTATTGATCAATCATGTTCGAGTGGGCTTTGCAAAAGAGACAGAACGCATTAGCCAAAATGCAATCTTGGAACCCATCGACTATCGTCTGATGACAACTTAGCTTTTTATCACTCTTGGAACTCTAGAGATTAGCATTTCTATTAGCTTTTTAAAAATCTATCTGCATTCAAATCATCATTAGCAGATCGCTGATGGTATCTATATTTGATAATGATGTCATGTTAAGACCTTGTTTTTAATTGTCTTAAATTAGTCTCAGATTCTATGCAAGGTTGGCTGTTCATTCTTATTGCATTGTTCAGTTCAGTACAAACTAGGCTGGTAAAAGCAAAATCTTTTATCCAGTGTGGGATGGCAATGTCAGAAGGTCAGTCAATCTGCTTTGGTTCAGATGAAAATACCTGCTCTATATGAACAAGTGCTATGAGATAACTTTGTTGTGATATGGTGCTATATAAATACAACTGAATTGAATTGAATTTAATGCAAGCTACACTCAAAAAGTGATATTTCCCTCCGAAATATCACGACCATGCCTGGCATGCCGATACCTTCGCCTGGCTGCAATCACTGCTGTCACGACAAGTGGAAAGTCTTACCGTGATATCCCTTAAAATGCGCTTCAGTTACCACTTTCTCAGTCACTCTCTGAAGACGCTCACATATATATATAATTAATAATATAATTTTCACTTTATGTGTAGCTATTAGCGCTGGTGTTTGTGATTTGCACTTTTTTTTCCCGCTATTTGCTTGAAAGAGCAGTTAGGTGTGATTGTGCATGCTTTGACAATTACTTGTTTTATTTTTGTATTGTTTGTTGCAATCCATTCTTTGCGAATGTGCCTGTTAAAGGCAGATGGATTGATGTGCTAGAGTTTATCACATCTGGTGTCACCACATCTAAGAGTTTAAGAGGTTGCTGGAGGAGGACGCTAATGTATCAATTTATGCTAATTTACAATCATTACGGCTCATTAACCTGAGGTTTATCATCAACCTCTTCAGGGGCAAAGTGCAATAAATGGAGCTAAGGCGGCAGAAAGCCTGCCATAGTAAATGAACCGATCATTTACTAGAAACTACTTGTTTATATATAGTATTTTCTATGTTCAGTAAGTACAATTCAAAATAAGTTGCTTCAATATGTTGATGGGTATTTGTTATATTTTTATTTTTATTATTTAAAAACATATTTAAAATATTGCAAATTGATCTGCATATATTCAGGATAATGAAAACATTTCAAAAAGCTTTTTCAATATTTATTTTCTAGTAAATTAGACAGACATTACTTTCTTTCTTTCTTTCCTCCATCTCATGACCAACTGAGCGTTCTAACCCCCTTTCACTTTTATGATCTTGATCAGATCTGCTCACTCTCTCACACACATAGCAAAGTTATCTCATAGCACTTGTTAATATAGAGCAGGTCTAGACCATCTCTATGTATATAGATCCAACAATTCTACCATGAGCAGCGCTAGGTGACAGTGGCAAGGAAAAACTGCCTTTTAACAGGCAGAAACCTCGAGCAGAACCAGGCTCTCGGTGGGCGGTCATCTGCCTCATCATCTGTCTTGGCTGTAGTGTTTTCCAGGATGGGTGTGAAAGACTTTCGAATGAGTAATAATTTAGTTTAGGTTTAGGCTTGATTAATAGACTTGAGTCAAAGATGGCTGCAACTCCACCTTCTCAGCCTGTGCCTTGAGAAATGTAAATATTAATGTGATAGGGGGAGTGGATTAATTTAGGCTAACATATTCATCATGACACAGCCAGGTTTCAGTAAGACAAAATAAATCAATATGATAGTCTGATATTAGATCGTTAATTAGTACAGCTTTAGATGACAGAGATCTGATGTTTAAAATTCGACATTGTCCTATTTTGTTGTACTATTGCAGTGGTGCTCTTAATTGATCAGGATCTGGCCCCTTGCACAAACTGACAGGAAGACACATGATGCAATGTGATGAAACACACTAAAAACACCAGTATCTTGCCTGCCTGGGAGTGTGTATATATATGTACATATGGTACGGACTATGTGTTTATATATGAAAGACTGAGAGACAGACAGCATGTGGTAGGTGCTAGAAATGCGTGTGTATAGTACGTACATATATATAAATATGGCAGTGTGTACATGCTCGCAGCTGTACATCTATGAAGAGCCATCAACTAGCTTCCAATCAGCAGGCGGCCATTTACATCCTCCTGAGCTGCAGTGAGTGCTGCTGAGTGTTTCCATCAGCAGCAGCAGTCATTTGATTAGAATAAGGACACTAGTAGTTTCTAGGTGCTCAAAGGATCAGCATTATTCAAGTGGCACAGAGATGTAGTAAATAATGCATACATATAATCAATGTCCAATCAGAGATTCATGAATTGTGACCATGGATCCCTATATTTCCACAGACACTGACCAACACTCACAGAGCCCAGTCGCTGCTTGCGTAAACCATGTTCCTTTTAAGCACCTTTAATATTTCCTTAAAGGAAACTCAAGTTGCACAAAAGTGCTTAAATTGTTCTCACTCTATATCTATATTCAAAGAAATAGCACTTAACCAATCTTTCACATGATTTCCCCTGATGATCTTCCTCAGCTTTGGTTTGGAGGCGAAAACAGAAAGCCTGTGTTATAAACTGGGGGCATGGAGTTTTATAGATATGGACTTTACCAGTCAAGGAGGGTCTAATTAAAAATACTACCAAGTTGCATTGTGGGAAGTGTTGGTGTTTTATTAGCATATTAGCTTCATCTGCATTGTTTTTTATCATTTATTTTTTAATCTGTCACAAATCCCCCAACTTTATGGAAGTACAATAGCAGTATTAAAGCCACTGATTACAGCTTCTGTCAAATTATTCTGATGACATTTATTTTTCTAGAAAAGATTAACTGAGCTGAGCTTTAAAAAAAGCTTTTAAAAAAGGGTGACTCATTCGCACAGTAGTGCAATACTTGTAACAGAACTGTCAGATACTGGTAAAAAGTGTTAAAATAGTGTTTTTAAAAAAGACAACATTTGGTTTCTGTATGTTTCTGTACACGGAGAATTTGTGCCTTTTTGTACTTAGCGCTAATTAGTGAATATTAACATTCTAACACGCTAAACTATCTAGTAACATCAACACGTCCAAACTCCAATTTTGTCAATTTGTACCTACTTAATATCCGCACATTATCGTTGTCATTAGCATGCTGATATTAGCATTTACATAGAGTAAATCCTTACAGTCCCGCTAGCATGGCTGTAGACTCAGTCTTGTTTGTTTATCCATGATTTTTGAAACTATTTGTATTATCCATGAATTGAAAGGATAATCTCTTGTCATCTTGCTACTTCTTTACATTTTTAGTGGCCTTAATGTTCATTGTGTCACACCCCCTGTCTGTGTGACTGTGTTTCCTGTGGTTGTTACCTGTCTTGTTGTTCCTAGGTCTTGTGGTTCCTGCTTTAGGTCTCTTGTGTCTGCGTTTGTGTCCTGTCTCTGCCACCCTGGTGTCTCCCTGATCGTCAAAGGGTTTTCACCTGTTCCCTTGTGGTCCCCTGTGGTTCATCCCCTCGTTAGTGTCCTGTGTATTTAAGTGTGTTCAGTTCGTTTGCTCTCTGTGGCGTCATAGTCTATGTTCGAGCTGTCTCCGTGCCTCTGTCTTAGCTGTTCCCTCTGCTCCCTGGCTGACCAGCTCCTTGTTGGAAGTTTGTTTTCAGTTCTGTCTTCAGTAAAGGACGTTATGCTTACTGGCTGTCTGCGTTTGAGTCCCTCCATACCTCCTCCATACACGCCCAACCCTGACACTTTGTGATTGTTATTACATATCTGCATTCATTCCAAATGATGTCATTGTAACAAACTAACACACAGTTTTGCAGAGTTGCATCAGAACACTCGTATCACAGTATAACTGTAACCTGACTTAATTTCAAAGCACAGATTCAGTAAAAATGACCTGAGCCAGGAGGAGGAATGTTCTTTTCTGTATATTAAAGGTATTCAACATAGGCACTCTTATACCGTCACCTTCATTACAAAAGACTTTATTTGGACTTAATTTTTTTTGCAGTCTCCACTGGCTCGTTAAACATGATGGAGAAAGATGGGGAAAGTGGGACCACTTGAAAATTGTCAGAATTATCACCAATGCTCAGTCTCCTTCTTCTGCTGTTGTCTAATTTTCCTTAAACTGTGTATATATTACCTTCCCCACAGTGCATTCCAGCTTCTTTCTTCCATCTTCTCTTCGACACCTGACTTCTGTGCGACCTCCACTTTACAATCGCTTTACAATCTCCCCGAGCAGGAAACGTAACATCTGCAACTATGAAATATTCTCAGTTGGGAGATAATGCTCTAATATCAATTAAAGAGCGAAGGGGAACAAATGGCAGCTGCCAATGATGTGGGAATTCAGAAATGAAGCAGTATTCCCCTTTAAACAAAGCTCTTGAAATGGTCCTCCCAGGTGTATTGGTTTCTGTGTCAAACTATGAAATCTAATGAATCCAGGGTAATACAGTCCCCATACTACTTTCTTTTATCTTTAATTTGATGCCTGACTTTTGTGGTGACCGCTGTTGTACAATCACACTCTAATTTCCCCCCAAAGCAAAATTTGCCCAGTCTCATGACGCACAGGCACCAATGATTAACTGTGAGCAATTACTATTTGAATAGGGGGCTTTCCTTGTCTTCTCTCTTTGCCCCATAAAAGACAAGACTAGCTATTAATACCGAAGCACAATGTGCTTTGTGTGACCCATCACTTTTAGTGGATTTCTCTATTAACATTTAATGAGCAGGAAAACACACAGAACCACATCTGAGAACATGTGCATGTGGACATATGCACACACAAGCGCGTAGTTCTTCCTCATGTAGGAAACAACTGAAGAGAAAAGGGAGGGGTTGATTGTCTAGCTAAATGCACAGCTCATCAAACAAGAACATTCACAAGTGGCAGCTCTGACTGATGAATGCAACAGCATCTTACTGACATTTGTAATCATCTTGTAATTGTTTTTTGTTTTTATTCTGGGTCTTATATATCTTTTTGAAAGGCAGAGTATGATTTGAGGTACAATTACATCCCTCATCAGTGTCGTAGTCATCACCATCATTATCATTTTACAATTTCAGACATTTGAGTTGTTAGCCTAAAAAAAAGCTGAAAACAGGAGAGGATTCAAATCCAGTGCTATACCAAACAAAGTTAGTGAGCTAAAAGCGGGATGACATGAGAAAGCCAAACATTATTATTTTGACCATTAGAAGGTAAAATGTTAGAGGACATTTTTTCTTTCTTTCTTGGACTTGGGGATAAATCCTAACACAGCCTATTTCCTGTTAGACGAGTATTAGGGCCACTGTTGTAATGTAATATTGCGAGAAGATTTGTAATATTTCAAGTTAGATATCATGTGCATGCATACACATGTACAGTCACTATTTCACTTGCAAACAGTGGTAAGGATGACTAGTTAATTTCACATAAACTTGTCATTTGGTTCAGTTGCACCATCCACAACCTCACAAAGCCAACTGTAATTCAAGACATTGTTGCAAAGAATGATTTTTCATCTGGTGTGGGATTCAAAAAGACAGCACTGATGGAAAGTGAGAGAGCTAAATTACATTGTTTTATTGAAAAAAGAGAAAGTAATGTTGCTGTCATGTGAACTGTGTAACGTATGGCACAACACATATTTGTCCATTAATATCATTAATAATTCATTTAATAATAATTCATTTCAATAATCACTTATCTATCGATTCTTTTTTTATTTACTAAGTGGAAATAATAAAAATAGCAGTAAAACTTACATCTCAGCATAGTGATTCTGCTGAAGTCAATATGGAACCAGCCGTAGGTTTTTTTTTCCAAACAACCAGGTGCTGCCAGAGGTGATTCCCAGCTTCAGTGAATGCAACATGACTTGGGCCTGTTCACATTTCACCTCTCTCTGGATAGGCCACACATTTATTGTAAGCGTTTTCAAACCGCATGTTTCGGTTTTACAAGAGTAAAGGCTTCAAGGAGGAGGAGGACTTAGTGTTTGGTTTGGAAAATACACATCTGGTTAACTTCCCCATCTCCAAGTGCAACACACAGCTTGCTTCCATGAGGTTTTATATGGAAAGCATGCAGAGGCTGTCCCGCACAGGCGAAGTCAGACGAAGATAGCCACTGTGCTGGTCTGAATGGGTTATTGGTAAGATACCAGCAGAGCGGTAATGCTCACTCACACAGCATACTACAACAGCAGCTAATCCTGGCTGTCTTTCATATCATTTATCATATCATTTCATAAAGCCCACAGCCCACTTCTTTTCCGAAGCCATAAACTTGTGTTTTCTGAAGGAAGCCGATTCCCCCCTCGACTTCAAAACACATTTGGGTTATGGACTCATACCAGTAATTGGTTTAGTCTCATTTCAATATTATAAAACTTGCCGTACATTCCTGCCCATTTGTTTTTAGACAAACTTGGTTTTGTCCTCTTTCCTGTTGATCTGCTATTTACGTGCACTATGCATGGATAGGTACAGTACATCAACATAAAGGCAGAATTAAATCAGCACTGTGTGTATACTAGTGTATTGGATCATTGTGCAAATGAAATTTTCTTTTTCTCTTTTCAGTGGTGTGTTCAGGGTTGAGTTGAATGAAAATAAATATCCAATAAATATCCAATATCCAGACCTTGAATATACATCAATGTTCAGAATCAAACATAAAACAGGAAATGTTTCCTCAGATGATGGAAGTACAGAGCTTTGGTTTTAAATGTTTTCTGGGCCAACACACAAAAGATGAATTTAATCTCATGCCCTGGGACCCTGATTCATTATAAACACTTTCATCCATGTCAGAAGCCCAAACCCAAACCACTAATGTAAGTTTTATATTGACCAGGAATTAACGGAACATCCACCCTAAAAAGAATTTGCTGGGGTTTTTGTGTGTAGGCAACTGGCCAAGGCTAAGGACTTAATTTGCATTTTACATCACCATTCATCATATAACCCTGTATGAGCATATGAAGGTAGAATTGTTGTTAGTTTGTCTTAAATGGATTTGTGGATGAACATTGCATCTGCGTTATGATCCATGTATATTAAATTATAGTATAATATACTATATTGCTCACAGACAGCATCTTGTATACATCAACATTGTTTTTCATGTTTTCGCTGCATACTCATATAACCTTTAATATGAAATGACATGATCATTATCAGGATAAAGTGCACACTGTCAGCTTTAATTTGTCAGTATTTTCCACACTATTATAAGAGACCATTTACATTTTGGTATCAACCTTTCCCCGTTGTGCAGGAGCCACTGTCTAATGATGATGATGATGATGATGATGATGATTCAACTTTATTGTCATTACACATATACAGTACAGCACAACAAAATGTAGTTTGACGTGTAACCAGAAGTGCAATATACAGCAAGTGCAAACATTTACACTATGTATCTATATATGTATATAGATATATATGCAAAAGCAATAAATGTGTAAGATATATTTTAAACATGAGATACAAATGGTATGCTATAGACAATTTACAGAATTTTTCAGATGCTATGGACATATTTCACAGATTATAATATACAGATTAAGGTGCAATGGATATACTGTACTAATAGTCATAATATATGGATGGGTATGACATAATATACAGATTTTTGGGATGCTATAATATACTATTCATATTATAATATACTGATTATACAGGTTAAGGTGTAATAAGCATGAATTAAACTAAACTATACATACAGATTTAGATAATATGAATATATTATGCAGATGGGTGAGAGGCATATGTGTGTGTAACCAGTAGAAGTGATGGGAGGAGGTGGAATGACGAATGTATAGTGATGTATTGGGGCAGGGGGGTCAACAAGTGACAGAGTTCAACAGGGAAACAGCTCTGGGGAAAAAGCTGTTCCTCAGTCTGCTGGTCCTTGTCCAGAGGCTCCTGAAGCGCCTGCCAGAGGGCAGAAGAACAAACAGTCCATGGGCAGGATGGGAGGGGTCCTTAAGGATGTTGCAAGCTCGACGCAGACAGCATTTCCTCTGGACCTCCTCAATGGCTGGAAGTGTAGTCCCGTGATCCGCTGGGTGGTTTTCACCACAGAGCAGTTCACTTATGTGAACTTATGTGACAGAGCTGGACAGGATGCTATTGAAATTCACCAATATGGCTTAAGACAGGTGGTGTCTGTTCAATGTCCTCAGGAAGAAGAGGCGTTGGTGAGCTTTCTTTACCAGGGTGGACATGTTAGTGGACCAGGAAAGGTCCTCGGAGATGTGGATCCCTAGGAACTTAAAGCTGGATACACGTTCAACAGCCATCCCGTTGATGTGAATGGGGACGTGCGTGCTTCCTCTCTCCCTCCTGAAGTCCACAATGAGCTCCTTCGTCTTACTGGTGTTAAGGAACAGGCTATTGTCAGCACACCAAGCGACCAGATGCTGTACCTCCTTCCTGTAGGCCTTCTCATTGTTTTTGCTGATGAGGCCAATCACCGTTGTGTCAGTCAGTGAATTTGATGATAACATACTGGGGTCTGTTGGTCAGAAAGTCCATTATCCAGTTACAGATGGAGGAGTTAATGCCCAAGATTAGTGATTAACTTGGAGGGGATGACAGTGTTGAATGCTGAACTAAAGTCAACAAACAAACAAATTCGTGCATATATGTATTATTATCCAGGTGTGTGAGCACAGAGTACTCAAGCACACGCCCGGGGATGCCTTCTGGGCCAGCAGCCTTTCGTGTATTGATCCGGCTCAATGCAGCATGGACGTCTGTCCGGTGAATGAGAGGGGCTGGTCGTTTGTAGGGCGTCTGGTTGAGGTCTCCCCTTGTCTCTATCGAAACTAGCATAAAGGTGATCTCGTTCAGGAAGGAGACATCTGTGGTTATTGGGGTGGAATTGCTAGGCTTGTAGTCAGTGATGGCCTGAATGCCCTGCCACATGCATTGGGGATCAGAGTTGTTGTACTGCTAATACTATTGGTTGTTTATTTTAACATCAGTAACGTTGTAGCTGCCATTGCTTTGCATCTTCTGTATGTGGAATTGTACTGTGCTACTGTGTGTCCTCTTTCATCCTACTCTCACTCTACCCCCCCCCCCCGAACCAGAGAACAAGAGCCTGGTTCTGCTTGATGTTTCTGCCTGTTGAGGTTTCCTTGCCACTGTCGCCTAGCACTTGCTCATGGTGGAAATGTTGGGTCTATACATATAGAGTTGGTTTAGACTTGCTCTATATTTACAAGTGCTATGAGATAACTCTGTTATAATATGGCGCTATATAAATTAAATTGAATTGAATTGAATTGTAGGCTCCAGCGATGTTTGTGTAAACATGGTCCAATATTTTGTTTCCTCTGGTATTGCAGGAGACATTTTGGTGGAATTTGGGGAGCACTGTTTTCAAGTTTGAGTGATTAAAATCACCAGCAACTATAAATGCAGCCTCTGGGTGAGCAGGCTGTTGTTTGCTGATGGCTGTGTAAAGTTTTTTCATAGCAACGGGGTGTAGGCAGTGGTGAAAGGAGCCAAGCGCAGACAGCACAGAATGACAGGGGCAGTGTTAACCATTTATTAGACCAGAAAAACAACAAGTCAGAAAACAAAACACGAGGAACCTCCGCAGGCAAAAAACGAAAACATCAAGGCAGTCCTAAAACATAGAAACAACACATGCAGGAACAAACAGAGAATCCACAGGGTGTAAAGTGAACAGGAGCAAACCAAACATAAGCAGTCCAAACAAATTAACCATACAACTAGAGAACCAAGTCCTAATCGGGTGGCAACTGAAGCACATGGAGTACATATCATAAACACCCACAATGAACCGATAAGTGACCAGGGCAAGAACAGGTACATACTGTATATACACACAGGACCAAGGAGGGGATGAGGCACAGGTGAGCACAGGGAACCAGGTGGAAAGGATCAACACAAGGGAAATTAACAAGGACAGGAAACAACTCCAACCATGCTGCGGTGGACAATCACGCCCAGGGACGGCTGGTATCAATGGGCTAACAGGGCTCAGCCCTCCATATCCTTTACAATAAATGTGATAAAATAATTGTAAAAAACCTTGACTTCAGTTTTGGTGGGACCTAGAGGAGTAACAAAACCAAATAGTCACAAGAAAAGCGCAGGAAATATTTAAATAGGCTTATTTTTTACAGCCCAAACTCAGGGCATCAGCTTCCAATCATATTCGTGTTAAGTGAGTGACAGGTGTCGTGGCACGCCCCCTTGATTTGCTGAGCATTTGAGCTAAATTCATTCAGCCCAGAGACGCTGACTTTTGACCAATGACAGCCAGCGTGGTGCTGCAGAGCTGTGACAGAGTGAAGAGACAAACCAGGGTCCAAACCACAAAAAGACAAAATCGTAAGTTTAAGCTGTCAGTAAAGCTACTGTATCAATGTTGGGTAAAGTTAACATGAGGGCCACCACATCGCTCTGCAGAGACACAACGAGCTGGTAAAGACAAACAGGCTCCACTGTCACGGATTGTGGACTGAATCTTGTGGGGCACACAAGCTCTGCGGAGGTCCGACGAATCTCCGACTTCACTCCAGCATGGCGTGTTTCGGAACCTCGTTGATCAGTTCTCTTTTTTATATTTAGCCAGTTAGCTGATCACCTGTCAAACACACAGGTTGCCAAGCCTCACTGACGATTCTATCGTGGAGCGATTTCTCTGTTACTCCCCGTTAGTGGACAGAACTGCGGTGGGACTCGAAAAACTCCAGAGGGAGAAGCTACAGCCATATGAATTAGAAAACAAACTAACTACAGTTTCAGTATCTCTGGGCAGCTGGAACATGTTTTGTAGTGCATCTCTAGCTGGACCCTTTTCTGACATTGTAGGCTACACAATGGCGCATTCTGATATATTATGTAGTCTTCCATCATTCTTGCAAATACATTTTTTATTAAAAATGGCATGTGCTAATATGGACAGAGAAAAATAGTCATGAGAGAAAGCGAGAGAGATACAGAGTTTTTTGGCACCAGGCCTTTCTTGTGAGTACTTCTATAGTGTCATTCTAGAGCACTTGTTATAACAACATGTTGTTACGGAGCCCCTCTGGGGCCACAGGGTATAAAAAAAATTTTCAAACTATTGATGGGTATAATGCATTTGTCAGCCCCCCCACTCAATATCACGACCAGCCGTCACTGATCATGCCACCGATTAGCATGGAAGATGCTCATGTGAAAAAGAACCTTGTTTACCAAGTAGCATTCCACTATTTACTGAGCAACTGATGGAAGAGAGATTGATCAATTAGCTGTTCGACCCTGATATGAGGTAGTACAAAGACATTAATCACAGAGCAGTTGCTTGGAAATAACAGTGCACGTTTTAAGAAATTCTCTGTTTGAAGGCATTCCTGGTGCTGCATTTGGATGTGCACAGAAAGTGACGGAGGTTGTTACTTGAACAATACCTGGCTAATGACTGCTTGAACTGATTTTTGGTTTTGATTGTTGGTTTCGAAAATGCAATATTATTAAGTCTAATATTGGAAAGGCATAGAGGGAAGGGGATTCAGACGCTAATCCACAATCGAACTAGCACCTTCTTTGAAGCATACTGCCACCTCAAGCATTAGGTTCTCCTCCTCCATCTGTACTATTGGTTGGTGAACCAGGGGATGTGCCGCCAATCACAGACCATTTGGAAGTATAATAAAGAATTAAGTAAGTAAGACTATTTACATTGTGAGGTATTTGTGTCAGGATTTTAGCTCACACAATATGTTGTTGCCAGATTAATGTGAGGAAATTACTGGTTGTGTTGTTAAATGTATTTATCAGTTCATTATTTGGAATTGTTTTGTATCTTAACTGCTTGGCAGGACACTCTGGGGGTGTTGTAACACTTATGTCATCTGCTCTCCTCTCCCCTAGACCAGCTTGAGGTTGCAAGAGGTTTAAAGTACTTTTCTCTATGGAAACTTCTGATTCCTGCTTTCCATTTAGCTTATTTTTAAATCAGGTCAAAGATGTGATTTGTGAATACAAAGTACATTATTCTTTGAAACGCAACTCCAACAGCCCACCTTCAAAGAAAAGCAATATTAGATTTTAGGCTCATAAATATGTCATTAGATGATTAATCATTAATCACAGAATGGAGTTTTACCGTATTATGTGGTAGGCCTCAGTTGGTTTGACTGCGTTTCAGAGAGTGACTTCATAAGGTTGACCTATCGACAGTGTCTTGCAGTCTGGGAAATGATCTAAAAAGAGAAACTGCTTGAGAGCCTGATGTAAAGGAAAAAGAAAAGCTCGTCTCTCCCTGGATGTCTTTTTAAAGTCTCCTTCTCCCTCTCTACAGTTTTAATATTTTCTGTCTCTGTCTGTCTGTCTCTCTGGCTTTCTCTGTCTCCCCTGGCTCTCTTAATAAATACCCCCTCTCCAAGCTTAACCTCTCCCTCTTTGTCTCTTTCTCTCCATCTTTTCTTCTCCTTATGTCTCTTCATTTTTCCTCCCACCCTCTCATGCTGGCTTTTTAAAGTGCCGCTCTCCCTTGGGGGTCCTTTCCATGTCATTACTCCAGTCCTGGATTCAAAATGTCATTAAAGTCATTGCTTTAGTCAGAATTCATTTCAATTAGACCCAGTCACCCTGGGACTCCCATTCCCTTTGTCTTCTTCTTCTGCTTCTTCTTCTTCTCCTCCTCTTCCTCCCTTTATCTCCAGCCACAAATGGGAACTGGGTGACATTGATGCTGACAGAATAACCCCATATTACAATACTACATTTATATACTAAATGGAGGCTACTGTACATCACTGGCATCTGGTCACTCATAAAATTGTGGAGGACAGGAGGAAAACAATAATGGCATCATGCTATTTTACCCAAAATCCTTAAAATAACATTAAAACCAAAATAAATGTAACAAGGAAATAATATTTCATGCTGCATACCTAAGCTGTGACCTTTGACTCACCTGAACATCCTCCATGCTGTGCAGCCCGCGTAGCAGTCCGCCGCCCATACACTGGCCCTGTCTGTTCATATTTAATTTCTTGCGCAACCTTAAACGTATAGCACAAATGTATGCAGCACATAATATGGAAAAAAAGTGCTTGTCCATGGTGCTTCATGTGCAAGCTAAACACCCATGAGGTGTGATTCAAATGATATACGTCCATCAAGGGGTTTGAAAAAATGATGTTGTTACAAAGCAATTTACATATTACCAACATCCAAGTGACACCTGTCAGAGAGATGACTGCAAGATGAGAAAGGAACACATGATTACTTGCAAGGACCATTTATGGCATGCCAAGACATACTAAATGACAAATATGGAGCATTCAAATGTTAATAGCTCGTGTGAAACCACAAAGCAGGCTTTAAAGATTTCGGGAGCGGTATAGATGTTTGTTGTTCTCGCAATACCTGCAGTAGGAATAAGACTGTCAACCAAACAGAGGTTAGGTGGGGAAGATAGAGAAGATCGTATCTGCCATTCATTGTGCAAACTGAAATGCAGATGGGACCTTTTATTTCCTAGGATGGTGAATTAAGTCTGCCAGTGATGGTACAGCCACAGCACACACACCATTGTGAAAATAAGATAACTTTGCATGATATAGCTTGTGTTTATTATGCATTTATTTACCATCCACATTTCTTTGGATTTTGGTGCGGGGGAAGAGTATTGTTTCAGGTCAGGTGGGTGAAGGTGATTATTGCTTGTTGTTGTGGCACATGTGGGTTTGCACATTAAGGCTGCCGTGGGCGAATGTTTTCAATAAACAGTCAGCCTAACTCATGAAATGTAGCTGCATCAGAAAAGAGCATCAAGCGTCACTATGTTCTTTGTGTTCAGTGTGGACATTTCTCCATCAACAAATTAACAATGAAGCCGAACCAGCAGAAAGTGTTCCTCTTATCCTGTTTCTATATAAAGCACTTTTTCTTACATTGGGAGTTGTAATCCTGAAACACTGGTGAAAGACTTAACCAATGTAAAAGATGTCTCATTGACCAAGGCCAATTTGGTCAATGAGCACCAAGGTGCTTTCTGTACTAGGGTATAGACATGACCATACAGCCTGTAAAATAGGGCAACAGCTAACTATTATATTTATTTTTATGGATTAATCCCCAGATCATTTCCTTGATCAACTGATTAATCGTACGGTCCATAATATTGTATTAAAAAGTAATAAATGCCACCAGTTTCCTATGGACCAAGTTGACATATTCAAACTGCTTGTTGTTTTATGACCAACAGTCCAAAACCAGCCCCGACTCCTTGAAATAACATTTATAAATATCTAATTTGCAACAGAAAATAAGTTTTTAAGGAAGCTTAATGTTGGCGGGATTTTGTTTTCTAGTAGCATAATGAGGAATGTTAATTAATGTATGTGACAAATCACTAAAATGTTCACTGACAAAGTGTTTCATTTGTTTTCCACCAAAATATCCAATCTTGTGATACAATAGTGGATATATTATGGTCTGGTTTAACACAGGAAAAGTGTGCAGTGACCTGAGAAAGTATATATTGACATTTAAATGAAACCATGATGTAGAGTCAGCGTCCAAATGTACATAAATGTAGCACTTTATTCAATTCAAATAACCTTACTTCTGAATACAATCCAGGCTTACGTTTGTCACCGCAACATAATTGGGAAAACAATTCAGTACTATATGAAAGTAATTTCTAGGAGACAGGGTATCCAAAGTTATTCAACTTTGCTATCATAGCAAACAAAAAAACAGAAAATATTTGCATTTAAGAAACTAGACACAGTAAATTACATTTTACAATATTGACTTGATTATTATTGTTGCAGATTAATTTTCCATCAACCGAATAACTGATTAACCAGTCAATCAACTAACCATCACAGCTATTATGTACAGCAGATGTGGCACATGTAGTTGATTGTCATTTATGTGATATATCACCTAGCTTTCTGTATAAAAAACAACTAAAAAAGATCAGCTTCAAAAGCACAACTGTCTCTCTGCTAAAAATTATGAAAAGTAATTAGATATATGGGAATAAAAAAACAAAGTGTCACACAATGGCAACCACAGTTTTAGGTAGACATTTAATTTAACTTTAATGCCAGAAAAGATAAGTACATTAATGAACAAAGAATATTTGTGTTGTTCCACAATGTGGAGTTTTTGATTAGGAACATCACAACATTTCTATTCATTTCTCTGGAACTCTGTAGTGGCGTGTGTGTGTGTGTGTGTACTGTATAAAGAGGTAATGGTGAGGAAGCTCGGCTGTGTTCCGCTATGTCTTTGTATCAGCAATAATCTCCCATTAGTCATCTCTATTTCCAGGCTCCAGTGGTGGAGCAATGAGAAAGAGAGAGCAAGTGAGAGAGAGAGGGAGAGCGAGAGAACCATTAGAAGAAGGTAGAAAAGGAGAGAAAGAATAGAAAGATAAGAGTGGTTGAGAAAGAGAAAGGAGAGCACATAAGTTGGAAGATGTGAGATAAGAGGAAAGAGGGTGACACAGCAGAAAGAGGGGTTGAAGGCTAGAGATGAGAGGCAGAGAGAAAGAAGGGAGATGGGAACATACTGTCGGTTGACAGACAAGGCAAATGAAAGGCAGAATGAAAGAGAAGCAGGAGGAGACAGTAGTGGTGGAAAGAGAGCAGGGTGAGGTTGGAAGAGTCAGAGACAGATGAGAGGTGGAGAAAGAGGCAGAAAGAGGAAATGGAAAAAGATGTAGAAAAGGAGGAGAGGACCACTGTCTCACAGTGACGACTGATCAAGATGCATCACTTTTCCTCTTTCTCCATCTCCTCTTTCTTCTGTGTGAGCATCTGTCACATGGGTGAGAGAGAGAGGGAACAGGGCAAGAAAAGGTAAATTTAATAGCTCCATCGTTATGTGGCTGGAAATGATAAATATTAATTCAATTATAAGAATAAAATATGTTTGTGCTTGCTCAGTCAAAAAGCAATGCTTTTAAGTTTAAGCATGTTAACGGACAGAATTTGAGGGATTCATTCATTCATTCATTCATTCAATTTTATATATACGCTGCTCAAAAAAATTAAAGGAACACTTTTAAGCAGAGTATAGCATCAAGTCAAGTAAACTTCTGGCATATTGATCTTGTCAGTTAAGTAGCAGAGGGGGTTGTTAATCAGTTTTAGCTGCTTTGGTGGTAATGAAATTAAGAACAGGTGCACTAGAGGGGCAACAATGAGACGACCCCCAAAACAGGAATGGTTTTACAGGTGGAGGCCACTGACATATTTTCCCCTCCTCATCTTTTCTAACTGTTTTCACTAGTTTTGCATTTGGCTATAGTCAGTGTCACTACTGGTAGCACGAGGCGACACCTGGACCCTACAGAGGTTGCACAGTCCAACTCCTCCAGGATGGCACATCAATACGAGCCATTGCCAGAAAGTTTGCTGTGTCTCCCAGCACAGCCTCAAGAGCATGGAGGAGATTCCAAGAGACAGGCAGTCAGAATCAGAATCAGAATCAGAAATCCTTTAATCGTCTCACAGTGGAGAAATTTACATTGTTACAGCAAAAGGTGGACAGTGCAGATAAGAGGTAAAATTACATAGGTAAAGAGCACATGTAATAAAATAAAATCAATAAGTATACATCCATGGTAATAAGTGAGTGAGTAGCAGCATTATGAGTAAATTAAGTGATGACCATAGCAGCAATTATAGAAGTAATGAACATACTATATGAGTGTGATGAAGACAGTAGCAGCATTATAAGTAGTGGA
>JAVQJF010107932.1:0-49238 GCA_036023855.1 Gadopsis marmoratus
AGACACCCTCCATCGTCCGCTGGCTCCCCACAGCATCTGTGCCTCATGTCTGCCACTGACTGGATTACACTATGAAAGAGCTGGAATGGAGTCTGACTTTCAATATGAACTGCAGCCCAAACCAGCATACTGCACTGCCAGTAAAAAAAACAAAGTAAACTTGTTGTTTTACAGCATCTTCATGTGGATTTTTATGATCGCTCTATAATGTTTCTTGCAGTTGAAGGCTACTGACTCCTTTTCATTCTGACAGTAGCCATATTAAATGCTAACAGTGTAAGCGCTATACTTAAATGGCTATAGGTTGTCGTACAGTACAGTAGGCCTGCAATATTATATATTTTCCAGCCACACTCTGAGACAGATGGACCTGAACCTTCCCACCACATGACTCATCCTATTACTCAATGATGTTGTGTTGTTGTGTCCATCCATAACAAACAGATTACTAGTTGAGTTGTTTGTCAATCTGGAGGGTGGTGACATAATGCTTAACAGTGAATGAAATAATGTGCCATCTGTTAATGAGAACAGTTGTAAGTGAGATATGAACTGTTGCGAGTGAACACCTAGGCAACTTAACTCGGTCTTATATGTCGATGAACTCATAAAATACCACTGCCATTTACTGCTTCAAGCATTATGTCACCCATATGTTCCTTATAACAATATACTGATAAATCACACAATGCTAGCTCCTACCTCTCCGCCCTGACCTGCTCTGTCCTCTCCCTGTTTTTGTGTCCCACAGATGAGAGCCAGAACATGGGCAGCGACACCAGCAGCCTGGTGCAGTCGCACACTCACTCCCTGAGGAAGCGGGAGCCGGTTGATGTGCCGTACCAGACGGGTCAGCTGCACCCGGCGATCCGCGTGGCAGACCTCCTCCAGCACATCACCCAAATGAAGTGCGCCGAGGGCTACGGCTTCAAGGAGGAGTACGAGGTAGGACGCAACCCAGCTGTCGTCCCCCATTATAAAGGTTGCTAACACAAACAAAGCCCGGTGAAAGACTCGTAACATCTCCACGGAGATTCTTGAGTGGAAATGTTTATCAGTCTAATACAAGGCTTCATCTGTGTCACTGTGTACAGCCCCATGTCTCTTTCTCTGTATCTGTCTCTCTTTCTGTCTGTGTCTCTCTCTGTTTTGCACCGCACAGCAGAACTGTTTTGTTTCTCCCCAGATGCACTTTTATGATAAATTGTTAATGCACCCTGTCTCAGTGTGTTTACGGTGTGATTCGTTTTGTTGTTCATCTGCTCCTTGTTGTTTGCAGCGATTGTGCATTTTGTGTCAAATGCTGCCGTCCCAGTTCCCCTCAGAGACTCAGCTGTAGACCAGCTTGAAACGCAAACTCCCCCTCCGCACACACACACACACACACACACAGTGTGAGGAACGTCTAGCTGTATGTTAGCCGTGTCCCCTCCTTTATTTGAATCAGGTCCGATTAGGCGATGGCAGCCTGCTGCTCTCTTAAGACTGTTGTCACACAGCAGCATTTGTAATCTGACACCGTGCCTCTCGCTGACACCCAAAACAAAAGATTTTGCCCCAGAAGAGCATCACTCTCATTTCCTCTCATTAGTGCAGGAGTCTGGCAGGGCTTGGCGGCACTCCAGCCTCCTCGCCGTCCCTCAGCACCGCACCAGTCAGCCTCTTCTCACCCCGATGCCATGTTGTAACAGACTGACTTCAAGCTACGCTTTTTAAATCCCTCCTCTTAAATACCTAATTTTCAGTCTTTCTATCTGACGTCACGCTGGCCCTCTCCACTGACAGTGTTGCCACTTTTTTTTATTCTTACATCTCCTGTATTTCTTCATCACCTTTTCCCATTCTCACTTTTCTCTCTTTTTTTTTTTTTTTGCTTGCATCACATCTCTTTCTTCACCCTCTGAACTTATTTCCTCTACTTCATATGTCCTCTCTCTCCCGCTCTCTGTAATTTACTTATCTACACCTCCTGCGTTCTTTTCTTGCTTTCCTCTCCCTCCCTTCATCTCGCTCCGTGCTTAGTTCTACAATGTGTGGGCCAGATTTATCAGTAATTAACTCCCCACTTCCCCCTCGTGACTGTGGAATTAAATAATGCAGCCTCCCATTGCTACCTGCAGCCTCAGATCATTGAGGGGCAGGAGTGCTTTGGGCTGCCCTCCGGGCCCAATCCATTATGCATAAAGATGTTTTTGGTTCACGTCAACAGTCAATCAAAAGGAGGCAACGCCACAACAAACGATTGACCCCTGTCCCCTTAACCTGCTGTCGCCTAGTCGTCCAAAAGGCCTGTGAGCTCCTTAACGTGTGTAACGGAGCTCATTCTCCCTCGGCTATAGCGATTCATTTGTATGTTGTGTTCTCTGCTGTCTTCTCTATATCAGTCTGTTTTAAGGTTAATGCCCTTTTTAACCGTTTATTTTTGATGATGAGATTGGAGCCTAGTGCACCTCTAAACCTGTTGACTTACACTGTACTATATCTCTCTCTGACCCATGCTTCTTGTTATTCTGTACGTTAACTTTGGATCAGATAAACGAGGTAAGCCAAAACCTTTGGTTATTTGTCAATCTGTTAGACTTGTAGATGATAAAACTGACAAACTGATGGTGCTTGTTGGCTATTCTTTTATGGCCCTGTGGGACGACAGCATCTAGTCTGAAAAGGGCATTTACCAACAGAAGCTATGCAAAGTTACCTAAGCACAGTCCACAGGTGATGAAATGTGTGAAACAGTGACGTAACAATATAAATGTCAATTTTCATAATCACAAACTGTGAGATCTATAAATACTACTTTATTCTGATGTTTCTTTATAAAGCTTTTCAAAAGTACACTTGCTACCCCATCAGTACAATTAAAGGAAAGAGCCTGATTAGCTTAAAAAAAAGGCTAATTTGAAAGATCTCAAACCAGCTATTTCTGACACTATGCTAGTTATTCGAAATTGAGGTCTGGGTCAACAAACTCATTATTGTGTTCTCACATAGCCAAAGCAACCACATACCAAAGTTAATTTAGTATCTGGAGTACCAAACAGATGACACACATATATCTGGGAAAACACCATGAAAAGGACACCGCACTACACTTCACACTCAAGTTGTATACTTTGCAAAAGCTTTATAAAGCCATGTTTGATAGAAACCACATCAAAGTATTTGCATGTCCAAATTCTTCTGCACGATGACACACAGTTTTGGGTGAGCGAACAGTGAGCAGAAAGTTTCAGCTGTTTTCTAAATGTTATGCCATTGTATTTCCCTCGTTTTCAGCTTGTTTTATGTGAAGGGAGGTGTGGGTGCATCTAGGCTTGTGTCAGAATCCTGAAATTCTATAAGCTCCAACCACAAATGAATACTAGTCAATTTGAATGAGTCTCCTTTTCTCACACAGTAAATGATTAATTGATTCAGAAGCAACTCGCTAAACAATTCTGCTCCTTTGTGTTACCATTCTTTATTTTTTACTTTGCCATGGTGTGTACGGTTTGTCAAGTGCTCTGTCATTGCTTTATGCAGATTTTCCCATAGTGATTGTGCAGAGAAGGTTCTATGCTTTTCACTTACAGTAAGTGGTTACAGACAAAGAAACAGCATAGCAGACAAACTGTGCTGGAACTGGAGTACAGCAATGCACTAAAGTAGCGCCAAATAGATTCTGCAGGCGGAGCCATCCATTGTTTTTCAATCACTGTCTGGTGAATTTTAGGTAGCCAATTATTCCCAGTAAGGATCTCTACCTTTTAAATTGAAAGCCTTCATATAATCTCTACCGCTTGGGACACTAACTACTTCATCACCATAATTTGTTTTGTTGTATTCAGGGTCTAAAGCGCCTGAGGAATGAGACTGTAGCCTCTGAGACAGACAGGGTCCCTCGGTTTAAGAGAGAACTGTTATAAAGTTGCCAAGTAACGTCTTTCAGCTTGAAGATGATTTGTCTGCAGATGCTTGATATTAGACGTGCATCCTTCAGAGTGACACAAAATGACACTGGCCCGTGCATTTACTCAAGACATACTGCCACAGGAGGAGAGGCCTGCGTAATCTATCTCTGAGACATGCTTCCGTCTTCACTGGAAGGATTTTTCCTTTTATACATATTTTTAGCATATTAAAGCTGTTTCTCACTGAAATCACTAATCCTTAGGACTTAATACAGGAATATGTCCTTGTGCCGTGTCTGGAAGACCTTTTTTATTTGCTAGACACACGGCCTGCTGCCTGCCCGCAGCACTGACATGAAAGAAACAAGTCCTAGAACACAGATGATTGAAGACCATGCGTCCTGCTCTCTCAGACTGGCTAACCACACGAAAAGCAACTCTCCGAACAATCGGTTTAACCTCCGATACACGCTCCTGAATCTTTACTTGCAGATGGTCTGCATTCTGATGTATTAGCTGACTTTTCAATTGTGCATTAGCTGACTATCAAAAAGCCCGAACAATAACATGTTTTTGTCCAGGCCAGTCTGCTTGGAGCCGACCCCGCCCGCCCTGGCTGAACAGCGGTGGACTGGCAGTGGAGATGTATTTTCATAATTTGGTTTAATTGTGCCTGGTGTGCCATCAGAATGGAGATGTCCCCAGCGAGAGATGATAAATATTTCATGAGGGTAATCTGAGCGGAGCAGTTTTGATCTGCAGACGATGAGCTGGCTTTATTTTCCCCCACAACGAGCTGATTGAGTCCTTCAGATGAGGCAGACAGACAGCCGCTGCGGTGGCTCCGCCCGGCAGAGCGCTGCTGTGGGAGAGGTTTGAGCGTGACACCCGCCGCCTCTGCCCTAATGGCACTCACTGTTTGACACAGCTCCCCGGGATCCGCCATCCTCTGTGTTTCATGTCTAATAATGTTGTGAATTTATCTCTCTGTGTCTTCCTTTCCATTGCCAGGAAGAGGTGTTCTTTAGCCTGTTTATCATTTAGAGTGCTCACACATGACACCATATTTCATCTCCAGCCTCTCTGTTCTCTGTTCTATCTCTTTTCAGAGCTTTTTTGAGGGACAGTCTGCGCCATGGGACTCTGCCAAGAAGGATGAGAACCGCATGAAGAACCGATATGGGAATATCATTGCATGTGTGTACAAAGCACCTCCTGAGCGCTCATGAGTTTTTGTGTGCCGTTCCCATTCTTCAGGCTGATTTATTGGCCAGGCTTGTGACTCTGGATAACTATAAGCTGCTCAAACAGAGTTTTATTATCAGCCAACGAGAGCAGCTTTGACCTTTCCAATCTACTTTTATATTCATCATCCTGCAGTCTCTATTCAGTTATGGGAAATAAGCCGTGCAGCATTTGGCAAATAACACGTAGCCTCAGCAATGTTTATAAAAATGTGGAATTTGATTTCCCAATTAATTCATATTACCTATCGAAATTTGAGCTGAGCTGTGATGCAAATGTGCCGGTTAATGCTGATTGGCCAGTTCATTAGAACCCTTTTTAATCACTACAGTCACAGGCAAACCTTGAAAATCCACATTTGAGGATTGTCTTAAAATTACTGTAAAGTTACAGTACATATCTTAAGAATGCAAATGATGTACGTAAAATACAGCAAATTCCATTTTTTTGAATATGAACAAAATCTAGAGTCATGTCTACATACTTCTCATTTCACAAATGTATCCGACCGTAAACGTGTGTCCTTATTCAAAGTAATTGTTTTGTGCTTTAGCCTATAAAACAGCGTCCGCATGGTGTTCTCACTCCTGACCGTATTTCCCATTAACTGAAGGGTTGTAAGGTCTGCCATCGAGCAAGTTTCAAGCACCTAATTTCTGATTTCATATCATCGAGGTTCTGAACTGACAGCAGCATCATTGTGTTTGTCATACAGGCTCAGTCACATGACAGCGGCCATTCATCAATCATGTTCTACAACTTTGTTTTCATTTGTTGCCACAGTATGATGTCAGTCTGGTCGTTCTTCCTCTCCTCCATCATTTCTCCCCTCTCATTCCACTCTATGTTCCACTGTTTTACTGGCTGTCCCGCTGTCCCTCTACCCCTTTTCTTCTCCTGATGCCCTCGTTAATATGATTAATCCAATGCTGGTTTCTTCCTCTCTTCCAGATGATCACTCTCGTGTCAGGCTGCAGGCCCTGGAGGGAGAACAGAGCTCCGATTACATTAATGCAAATTACGTTGATGTAAGTACACACACCAGCCAGCGCCACCGACGCAAAGGTCACTGCGCTTCTTCTCAGGGAGAGAGAGGTCACTGGTGTCGCCGTCGCGGTGGGCCTGAGGGACAAAACAGCCCCTACTGCCTGCCCATCACATGCACACACACACACACACACACACACACACACACACACAGTGCCTTTATTTTCAGCTTTAAAGGGCTGCTGTATCACTCTATTCATTGGGTATATTAAGAGGAATGAAGATCAGAGGCTGACAGTGCTGGGAGAGAGAAAAGGCAAACTAGCACACAGGGGAAACTGAGGTTATAGTTTTGGACTTTGCTTTGAACAACAGCATGAACACATTGTGAAAACCGAAAATGAGAAGATGAAGGGGGGAGGTTTCATGGATGATTAATTCGCCAAGTGATAGTGATGGATGAAACCGAAAATGAATACAAAATACACAAAAAGAGCACAATACGGTGCCTTGAACATCACATACAGAAGCGTAGCAGACGCACAGAAATGAAAATTAAATTAAAAACGTCAAAATTATTAGCACAGCTACTGTAACTCCTCCGTTGCTTTATTTACATGACATAGTTGTCAGCTTTTATCCATCAAGTGAAAGATTCAAAAACCTCTAAGACCTAAATGACAACAAGGGCATCAACAGAATCATTTTCTTTTGCTTGGCTCATTGCTTGGTTAAGTTAACGGAGATAAAAAGAAAGCAACTTTGACTGTTGCTCTCCAGAGTCAGAGTATGCTAACCATGCTAACCTCCTTCCCAAAGATGTTAGCTTCCACTAGAGGACAAATTTTTGCAACATTTTTAAAACATCTTGTAGCCAACGTTGTCATTTTCTGGTGAGCACGGTCTTGAAAAAATTGCAGGGCTGTTTTTCAAGTTTCACTCTGCTTCACATCCACAGTGTCTGCTTCTAGACAGACAAGTGAATCAAACTAGACGCAGCAGTTATCTACAGAGGTTTTGTTATACGTCTTACCACAGGAGAGTACTTGCAGCACAGCACTTACATGCACGTGAGTGACTTGGCATACCTTTAAAGTAAGTAAAACTCATTAAAAAGAGGGAGACATGCCTCCCATTGAAAACACATCTAACCCACTTAGCTCACACAATATAGAACCTTTTGATCTGACCTGATTTGCTGTTGATAGCATTGTTGGTAGCAGGATGTGACCAATCACAGCAGCTCGCAGGCCTCTTTGAGCAGATGCTTCCACTCCATGTGTAATGGCCTGGTGATGTACCTGACTTCCTAAGTGGTTTTCTGCTCAGGAGAGAACTCTCCCTCCGTCTCCCATTTTCTCTCCCCCGCCCCTCTAATGTGGTAATTTGTAATCTCTTGTTACGCCTTCAAACATAAATTCATAATGCAAGGTGTGCCACAGAGAATGCAGGGGGCTTAAATTATTTACCTTTCGCACTATTCAGTTTATGGCCCATTATGCTGCGAAAAAGGGGCGCTGCGGAGAAGACTCACAATAGAGTGGGCCCCATTATAAGATAAGAATATACGCATATTAAAGAGGGTCCTGATTGAAAAGGATTTCCACTGCTCTGCCAGCTTCATTGAAAAAGTACTTAGTAGAAATGCAGGCAGATGGGTAATGATGTTTTTGCTCTTCAGAAAGCTTTTTAACCCATCTAGAAGCTTGTCCTGCCCAATAAACTCTTATGTGTAGAACACCCCCCACAGTGTTTGTTATTGTACTCTATTATACTGCCGATTATTTCGAGTCATTCGAGCCAGCCGGGTATGTTTCCGTTCTCCGCAGCTGATTGATGTATTCTCATAAGCGTTTAGGAAGCGAGGAAACATAGTGTAATAGCCTGTTGTGCACTATATACTGATGTAATGCAGTGATGCGCTATAGAGATGACCATGTGCGATTTCGGATACAACTAATTTGTATTAGCAACATTCCATTTTTTCCCCCCATCAACATAGGAAGGAAACATGTGTCCTTTTTTTGTTTATATTGAACAAAAGTGCAAAGCGCTCACTGCCGAGGCAAAATGTTCACTGTCAACACATTTTATTAGTTTTTCCCTGCAATAGCTACTCCTTACGACTAAAGCATGATTAAAGTTTAGGCAACCCAGAGCATTTGGTTAAGGCTAGGGAAAGGTCGTGGTTAAAAATAGCAAATTGGGGGTGTCCCGTTAGCTCACCTTGTAGAGCCCCTACCATTAAGGCTCAGTCCTTACCGCTTTTGGCTGCATGTCATCCTCTCTCTCTCTCTCTCTCTCTCTCTCTCTCTCTCACCTTTCCTGTCTCCCTTTAGCTGTCTCTAAATGATGAATGCCAAAATGCCCAAAAATGTTGGCTTTTTAATATTAAACAAAAATTGTATTCTTTTCCCAACCTTATGTGTTTCAGCAGCCTGGATGTGCAACACATGGGATGTACGATGCAAACCTTGGTCTTGGGCTTTATAGATGTGCAGACAAGACAGGGTTGATCATGCAGAATCTATCTCAAGGCCCTTTTTATTGTTTTAGTTTATATAGTGCATTAGTTGTGCATAATCACACAAAAAATTGCAATGAATGACAAATTACCACAAAACAACTGACACCATATATCTGGGTCGTGCTGGGCCCCTTAGGGTCTGGAGCCTCAGGGCAGTTTCTCACTTTGCCCTGTTAATGATCCAGCCTTGTACTTACCTATGACTTCTGTGTAGCATAAGGATGTTACACTTTCTGGATCATAAGAGAAACATTGCCAGTGAACATAATAGAGTCAGCATTTCTCCAAAGTGTATTTAGCAAAACAAATAAGAAGTCATACAAATTTATTTTGTAGGTGATAGGGTTGCTACCCCAGATTTGCAAAAGTGGGCTACATAATGATATTCAGATTGAAAATACAAATTCATGCCCACAGGCGAAAACATTTCATACTGCATATTTTAGACATGCTACACCCCACTGGTACTAAAGAGAAATAATGTAAATGATCATTGTAATAAGCAACGCAGCAAATTATGGAGAACATAACACATTTATTCTCCTTTAGTAAATTACACACCCCTGGAAACAAAACCTGTTCAATTAATTATTTCAACATGGACATTTCTGCATTTATCTCTTGTGTTGATCAAGAAGGAACACTTATGTGTACCAAATGTAACATGTGTCTATAAAGCCATTTATAGTAAGCTCTACTCACCTGGCAGTCACTGTCAGGGCCCTCCTTTCTTCCTCTCCCTCTCCACTCCGACGGTGTACTGGGCCTCCACTTTACTTGACAGAATTTACATGAAAGCACAAACAAATCTCCTCCTTAGTCCGGAGATAAAGAAGTCATTAAAATGGAGGACAGCTGAATAGCTGAAAAGAGGCCTGTGGATGAGAGAGAGAGTGAGGAAAATATCCTTTGTGTCTTTCTCCCTTCATTGGAGGAGCGTTAATCACAGTCACAAGTTAAATTGAATATGAGGGAGATAAGCAGAGCAGCGGGGGTGGAAGGGGGGAGAAGACAATCAAGAGGAGGCAGGGCCTGGGAAGAGCCTTTAAGTCCTAATGTTTTGTTTCCTGTCTCATATCTCTGGAGAGAAGACAAGGAATTGCACAAAAAAAAACTTGGGAGGGATTAGAGTAATCCGTGAGACTAGGGGCCTATTGTGAAGATCAGCGCTGTTAGTTGTATCTTGGGGATTATCAACACTTTGGCTACTTGCTCCAGAGGTGTGCTGCATGTAGAGTGTGTGATGGAGAGTGTTTGTGCAGCTTGTATCCAGCAGCATCCATCACTAGCTTTCAGCCGTGCATTTTCCTCACTGAGTCAGATGTTGAAACAGAGAGCTGAATGGGTGTACAGTAGCAAACAGCTGGCAGCCTGACTATGCACAGTATTTCTGGAGAGCAGCGCGCAATTCTCTCTAACAAGGCCTGTTAAGGTGGAGCAACAGTGAAGTGAATTATCGCTGCAGAAACATCTGAAACAGCAACATCTGTTAACTGGGATTCCACACCGTTTAAATCTGTCCTGTTCAGTGATGTACATAAAGTGTATTGTTTTTAAGTTTGTGATGTGGAAATAAACTTTAAAGTTCGCATGAAGGGTCAACCTGCATTGTCAGAAAACAGACTAAATGTCAGAGACATCGCGTGTTGTCTGAGAGAAACAACGTCACCACAGCAGGTCTTTTATGAGTAGGAGGACAGTGAAGTGACTCATCCTCCTTTCTCCCACTTTTCTTTCTGTTTTCAGGGCTACCACAGGCCAAATCACTACATCGCCACTCAAGGTAAGACTCAAAAACTTTCTAAAATTTGCGAGGCACTCTGGGCTGGAAAGTGTGGGCGGTGAGAATTTAAGGCTGTCTGTTTGTTTTGGAGGGATGGATGTGTGCAGGTGTTTGCGAATATCTCTCCGAACATCCCCATTGTTGTTTACATGCGCTTTTGCAGAGTACTGTTTGATGCTCAGTCAAGTGTGGGTTCGGGGAATCTAGTAGTGCTCGGTGTGTACACACACACACACACACACACACACGCACACACACACACCGACACACACTTATGGACCTCTGAGCGAGCAGAGCAGCACGATTTCTCTCTCTGTCTCTTTACTCTTTCCTTCCATCGGTGATGTGGGAGCGATTAATCAGGCAGTCTGGGAGAAAGCTGAATAAATAAATGGATTAGCTGACATGTACAGGCTCATTTTGTCACTGTGTTAATCTGGCCAGCAGATTCACAGGGCGAGGAGCACTTACCATGACCCCAGAGGTTAAGTCTGATTGATGGTTAATTGTTATGAATTTTGTGCCGAGAGTCTCACTCCCACACAACAGGGTTGCATGCATGGGGATTTTTGCGCAGCACTTTAGAGGGGGAAAAAAAAAAATCATTGGAGGGGAAAAAAAAACAAAAAAGAAGAGGCGTTTTTGCGATGAGGCCATAATGGATTCACAATCTGCTTTGGCGGCGCTGGGAGTTGCATAATTACCTGTTTATTAGTGCATTGCTTCTCTTCCTCAGTGTCTCAATTAAAACAACCCTCTGTTTGCTCTTACTTTTAGAAAGAGATGGCATACCATGGGGTGTGGCTGCGGCTCAGAAGGTAGCGCGGTCGTCCATTAACCGCGTTAGGTTGGTGGTTCGATCCCGGCTCCTCTGAATGCTGAAGTTGCCCCCGGGCCAGCATGGCAGCTGCGTCGCCACTGGTGTGTGAACGTGTGTGTGTGAATGGGTGAATTAGACTGCTGTTAGAGCTCACATTACTGTTAGAGCACTTTGGGAACCGTTTCAACGGTTGAAAGGCGCTATATAAGTAAAAGTCCAGTTACCATACCAATCAGGCAGTGGCCACTCGGTTTATCTGTCTGCCTGTACTGTATGCACAGCCCCTGGTATATATTGACCACCGAGTCAAACACTCAAAAATAAGCCGTCTGTCAAGTGTCGACTCTGCTCACGGGGGCTTCAGTTCACAAAAACAAGCCACTTTAAAAGGCGCATTCACATGGATTATTATGACTTCTATAATTGTCCTATAGTCATTAAGAGCATTCCACGTTTCGTTTAAAAATATGCATATGGAGATCAGCAGTCAAAGAAATATTGCAAACAGAAGCCCTCTCTAAGATGAAAAGCTCGAGAAGCCAAACGTGTTTCCATTCAAGTTAATTATCCCCTGTTTTCTCATTGAGCTTGCATAATAAGTGCTCATTTTCCATCGACTGTATCGCAAGCACGATAAGGCTTTTCACAGTGTAGAGCCATCCAGTACGAAAGAGAGGAGGTGTGTGTGTGTGTGTGTGTGTGGGGAGGGGCGGGGGGGGGAGAAACATCTGTATTCTCTGGGAGAACAGGCCCTTTTATAATTCATCATCAACTCCGGCAGACTGACAGGAAGGAAGGCTCAGTCTGCTGACACTGAGGCAAAGAGCAGCCCGAGATGATAGGGAAGCCAGACACAGACCTGTCTCTCTCAGTCAGACAAACTGCATACTGTAGCACCTGAAAAGAGCACCTGGGCATTGGCACAGTTGCTGAAAATGAGGAAGTAGTCTCTTCACTCCCCCAGTAAAGTTTTTCAGTGAGTGACACTTCCACTTGAGTCCACTGGGACCAGTGGTAGCTCAGAAAATGATGATACCCGCAATAGTGCTGGATAAGCTAAAAGATTTTGTCATAAATTGGTTGTGGGGGTGTTTGAGGGTGTGCTTAATATGGCAGACGTGTGGGAAGACGTTGCCCCCGTTCTCTTGCGCTATAAACTACAATGAGCGTCTCATTAGTTTGGGGTTTATTGATGAGTCCCTTTGCTCCGTCAAGGTGACAACGGCAGGTAGAACAGCTGTCACTCCATAAAAGCCTCATCACCCAAGCGCCGCTCCTCATTATGTAGGTCATTCTCACAACCAGGGCTTTTTTGCTGCAGCAATACAACAACTGACTCTCAGTAATTCACCAACGCCAACTGCAGCTCACCTACTTAGCAGAATGAGCTTGTGCATGCAGCTCGGCCCTCCCAGCTCGCCGCCTTGCCTCTGTCCATTTTTATGTCCTGCGGATCGTTTAAATACCGATCAGACACGAGCTGGTTCCTGGTGGAGACTGTGAATTGCACTGAAGCCAGGGAACAAACAGCTCTGATAAGTCCCGGGCATCCTCCTGGTGATGTGGAAAATATTCATGATGCAGGAAAGGGTTCAATTTCATCAAGCTTTCCCCTCCGGTCTTCTCTGCTCTGCTCTGCTCTTCCCTCCTTCACAAGCACCAAATGTCACCAGCAGCACAAAAGTTTCAATATTTACAGGTTAACATCGCAAAGCCCAACAGGGGGTGAGGGGTGGGAGATAGCGGGAGAGAGCAAATCAATGATAAGTGAGTGTACATTATGCCAAAGTCTGCTGCATGTAATATTAATGGGAAAGAGGGGAACGCAGCCCGTGTGTTTATCCGTGAGTGTGCATGCGTGCACGTTGCTCAGGAGTTTTGCGGCGTACCTGGCTGGGGGAATTGTACAGCTGTCACACTCCTTGCTTCTGAGGAGGAACAGGCCTAGTCCCAAAACACAGCGTCTGCTGTTGCAGCAGCATTAGCTCTCTGACAGCTGGAAGTGAAGCTTCTACTGGTGTTCTTCTTCTGTGAAGTGCCTCCCCCAAACTTCTCCAACTAGGCTCTACGCATGCCGTACTAGAAACACTGCTCTCACCTTGTAGTTCCCCAAGTGAGCTCTCAAACCAATTTCTCTCCGAACCTGTGGTTCAACCTCTTAAGCCCGAGAGATTTGAGACTGTAAGCGTTCCCTGTTTGAGGCATCGTTGCACTGGTTAATTTGCGGTTTGAGTCCTGTTTTTGAAAGTAAGACTTTTTATTTTCAGTTTTTATTTTCGAAAAAACAAAAAAGACAAATGCATTGGTGATTATTTTGATTCTTAGAAAAATTGGTAAAAGTTTAATTTTGGAATGTGAAAATATAATTTTGGTCCAATCTGTAGTTTAAAGGAAGTGTTTTGACATTAACATTGTGTACTAACTCTTGAGCCAGAGCCAGCAGGCGATTATCTTAGCTTAGTTTAGCATAAAGACTGAAAGCAGGGGTTAACATCTAGCGCTGAAATCCGTTTACCAACACCTCAAAAAGCTCAACAAATAACACGCTGCATTGTGTTTGTTTAATCATTAATAAACAGAAATGGAAAAACAGTGTTGCAGAAGACGTACGTCAGGTTACAGCACATAGCTGTTTGTCATTGCCCTCCAGAAAACCCAGAAAGGCCCCTCGTCAGGATTACATTTGTTGTCAGTGCCTCACTTTGTGGCATTTTTTTAATATGTAAAATTTCACAAAAGAATCTCATTTACTACTTGTTAATTGCAGTGATTAATGTCAGCTTGCAGCAGGAGACACAACAATGTTTGGATTCCAAACTGATTTAAAATCAAGCTATTTTTCCAGTGAAGATGGGTAGAAACGCAAAACAATGAGCCTTAGAAATATCCGACTTCCTTCTGACTGTCACCAAAGGTTCAGCTAAACTCTAAAATCTCTCCATCACTTCCACATGAAAGCTGTCGAGTTGTTTGTGATCTGTGAATTCTCATACACCTATTCATCAGGAGCCATACTCCCTTCTGACTGTCATCAAGTTCAGCGCTGCCCAGCATCTCCTCCTCACCTTTTCTCCATCTCTTCATGCATATGGAAACATAAAATTGGCTGACTGAAGCTTGGCAGAAGTCTGCCATTGGATGATTTACCATAAAATGCCAAGTGTTATTGTGTTACTGAAGTCCTACACACCAGCTGTCCTGCTTCTCAGTCTCTCTCTCTCTCCCAAACTTCTCAGCAGTGTGTATCTTCCCTCTGGGACAAGTGTAGGAGGTAGAAGAGTGGGTGGTTGAATCAGGTTGGGTAGCTATTGGAAAGAGTGGAAGTGACGGGAATTAGAGATTGAGGTCCTGCTGTTAAAATCGAGACCAACCACCACATACAAAGCAGAGGAAATGTGGGAATACAAATGGAAGATATTGCGGAGCTTTGTTCCAAATTTCTGCATATCCAACTGGGATGAAAATAAGTCAGCAGAAGTTCAATTCTCAATTTTCCAAAAATACAGCCATTACTCTTAAAATGCTAAATGTTCTTGTTTTCCAAAGAGAGAGACACGTGAGCAGGCTGGATGCAGAAACATGATTGTGGAGCTGATGGCTCATTTTGAATCCTTTATCTTTTTTTGTAGCAAAAAGTCTCGTAAATTTCATTGCAGAGTCGAAAGATGCAAGTGATTTAAACGATGTCGCGTGAGGCTGTACTCGGATAGGAGGATAGACCGTCGAGGACTGTTTAGGCACCACAGAGAGCAAATGGAACATGGCTTGATCAATCAAGTGGTTAAAATGGAGATGACACTTTGTTGATGCCCTGAGGGAAATTAGGTTGTTGCAGAAGACGGAAGCCAATAAGGAACACAAACACGACAATAATAGAAAAGGATGGTGTCTTATAGCTTCGCCTATAAGTTAGCAAATGATTACATACAGTTTATATGCATTTTTGCCTTAATTTGATATTTTGATTTGATAGAGATACAGACAGCGAACGAAGGGGGAGAGCGATTGGGCGAGATGGGGCGTAGCAGTAATTGGCTGTGGGTCTTAACCACTTGGCTGCCAGAAGCCCAAAGACCATATTTTTAAGAGAGCAACAAAAACTGGCTTTCTTCCACCATGCAAGCAGTGTGATTCAGTCTGAGACATGTCAAGACATTGATGATTTATAGACAGGTAGATTTGGTGGGAAAGATTTTGCTCTGTAAGGGAGCTCTCAAAGAGTCTGAGCAACAACAGTGATTTTGTTGGAGAGCTAATCCCCCTTAATGAACATAATTAATCTTCGTTAAATCAACAATGCTAAAATAAAGCGCGTAAGGAGGAGGTTGGGGTGGTGGAGGATTTGTTTGATATTGGCATACGCGTATTAGAGAGTGTCAGGTTTAATGTCCGCGCTGTACACTGGCATGAATATGATTGGATGTCATTGGCCACGCAGCTGAATGAGCTGCTGATGCCAATCAGCTGATACGACCACGACTTCACTCATAACTAATGAAATTTCTCAAACCAGTGTAATAGGTTTTGATTTTTAACTCACCTATAGCGTGTGTTCAGATTGAAAATTTGTATACGACATATACTGTATATACTGTTCTAAATGTTTGCGTTTGAGAAGGAAAGCTTTCAAGACAAATGACCGCCCAAATAGTTTGAAGCTGCTGCTGCCATCGCTGCTTGAATAGGTGAGGACATTGCGACAAGCTTTGTCCTGCTCAAGTAGTAAAGCGACCCATTGACAATTCAGTAAAATTCCACAATAAGTTTTATTCACCACGGGGGCGTCCTTGTGGCTTGGTGGTTAAGCTTCGTGTGAAATGTAAAACAATGCTGGTATGATTTCAGCTGGGGACGTTGGTTGCATGTCCTTCCCCCTCTCCCTCTGCCCTTGTTTCCTGTCTACTATCGCGTAGAATGCCTGAAGAAACTGCAACATTAATATGTACATCATTTGGGACGGGCTAAGAGACTCACCAAATGTTGTCAGCCAAGAATTCTGAAACCAATCAAAGTGACTCTGTTTTTTTTTTTACATGGTCTGTTTCAGGCGCCTAAAGGTTATTTAATTTACCTACCACATAAGTGACAAGGAGGAAAAAGACACTAATGCTTAGGTTTGTGCCTCTGCCTTGGTATGTCTTGGCCTGTGTCTCTGTGTGTGTCTGCATAATTTGTCATGTCTCCAGGTAATTTGGGCCAGCGCAGGAGAATGCACAACTGCAGAGATTTGCATTCCCTAATTAATTTGTCAGAAGTAATTTTTTTTTCCCCACTCGGTGCTTGATTAAAACTAATATTAATAATTTTAATTAACCAGAATAATAATTACATTCCTATCAATCCACAATTATTGCTCAGTGAAGTTTTAAATATTGGAGGCATTCAATGGCTCTCTGCTCATTTATTTTGATGTTCACCAGACACGTTTGGGTCTGGTTCGCTGGAAAGGTTGGTGTTGAACAGATGAGGTGTGTTGTAGTGGTAATTACTTTGAGCTTTGCCACACACACACACACACACACACAGACTCGCCTCATCTTTAAATTTGTGATTTATTTGTACTCTCTTGTTCTCATCTGTATTTAAGCCCTCTGCTGTAGAGTAAGTACTTTGCGAGGAATCTGTGTTAGGAAGCAGTATATATAAATCTGATCTGACATGTTTTTCAATGCTCGATCTGAGGAGTGCAAATGGAGGAGAAAATGCTCTATAAACTGCATTGTTGCTGTACGACTGTAATACCTCCAAATCCCCTGTGTTTTTATTGTGTGGCTGCCTCTGAAGACGGAGACAGAACCTTTATTGACATGAAGTTAGATACACGTTGCCACGGCATTTACGTAACCAAAGTAAATAACGCATACAATGTATATATTTTTTAAAAAGTAAATACTGTATTGACTTAAACAGGGAGTTACTGTAAAAATCATAAATGAGTGATTAATACATTTAGGAAGAGATGCGCATTGAGAAGAATGATGGAAAATTCTATATATTACAGTTCATAAAATCATTTTTTATGTATGTACGCTATGTAGAACTTTCACAGACTTTTGGGTACTATTAAGGGTTCTATGAATATGAGCAGAAAAGTATGTGGACATCTGCATTCTTCTGTTTCTTGGGCCGTCTTTCATGGTTCGGGCAAAACACCCCTTAGATCCAGTTACTCCAGTATACAGTGACATTTTACACAATAGTTTGCTTCCAACTATGTGACAACAGTTTGGTTCCTGTTTTAACACGACAATACCCCATAATGTTCAGGTGACGTGGTACTTTGTTTGGGTGTTCACATACTTTTTGCCATATAGTTTATGTTTTGATAGATTAGACTCTCGTCTTCTCAGTCATGGTGGTCATTCTCAAGTTAACCACCTCGTAGTAAGAATAACGATGCATGGCAGAGCATACAACTGAAAACGTAATGTGCCTCGCAGTTTTGGGACAAAGTGTCCCAGGGTACGTCGTAGATTTTTCACCGATTTTTGCTTTTTGAGGATCAAGACCACAGGATTGCTGGGTTTTCTCTGGAAAAGGGACAATAGCTTCTGTTGAAATGCAGTGAACACTTCAGTGGAACCAGGATCAATAGATAGTGTAATAAAGTGACTGTACATCCATACAGTAATTCACTCACTCAAAGTGGATTTAGGGTTTAAGTTACTCTCAACAAATACAGTGTCTTCTTGCATTCAAAGCAGTCTGGTAGTTCAACAATGTGATAAGTCCTCAAAACTGTCATGTCCAAATTCATTAAAATGTATCCCCAAAAGGCGGTTGGGGTGTTATCTGGATAAAGGAGAAACCATGTCTTAATTTATGGCGAGCATTTGCATATTCTGCTGCTACAGTATTGCCACATGGACAGTTTCACAAAGCAAAGTTTGAAAAGGCTCTTCTCTAGATATGTTGTGGTGAATTTGGTTAAAATGTCATTCCTTCTCACCCTCCAAGGCCCCATGCAGGAGACGGTCTTCGACTTCTGGAGGATGGTCTGGCAGGAGAACACAGCGGCTATCGTCATGGTGACCAACCTGGTGGAAGTGGGCAGGGTGGGTATTAATTACATGTTCCCGCTAATCGCAGCTCTCAGATAAGATTACCTTGCCCCCAGCCGACCGACAGCCTTATTGTATCTCAAGGCAAACTTAGCCACCTTTGTGTGTTTGAACATCAGTGCCCAGATGTTTCGGTGTGTGTGGGCTCAGTGAGGCATGGGCCTCGTGTGCCGCCAGCTCTTTTTCCATCTATCTGATCAGTGAAAAGTGAGAAGAAACTGATTGATGGCCTTCATTACCAGAGAGGCATCTAGGCAACTGACTACTATTTCATCTGAGTGGCTCTATAACAGGAGATAATACTCTGCTGTAGCTGCCAGCTCCTACCAGGCTCCTCCGAGCAGAAACATCTCTTAATATTGTCCTCAGTGGACGAAAAAGGGGACTGCTATTGAGTGGTGAGGGCGGCTTATAATGTTCGAACTAATAGTAGAGCCGTGACTTTCTTTTTGTTCACTGCAGCATGTGGCCTGCCTTAACAAAAAAAAAAAGAAATAGAGCCCTACTTCAGTCCTAATTTGTTCCACTTAACACACACTGTAGTTCCCCCTGGTTAGGTTATAATCAAGAGAAAATGAAGGTCTTAACGTACAGTGTGATGCTTTGACTGCCGGGGGATTTTCTCCAAGAATTTTAAACACATTCACACTGAAAGCCCCTTAAACACAGGCACACCTCGATTTTCGCTGATGTGCACTTTTGGTGGGGCTTAAATGTAGCAGAGCTGATAATGATTCATGGGCCCATCTCTAGGTACCTCATTAGGCCGTTCCTCTACAGTAGCTGAGCCCAGCCCTGCGCGCCCCACCCCACACCTTCTGCACACCTGCTTAGCTGCGGCGCCGTCCTTGGTGGGGCCCCGGCCCCCAAACCTTCTGTTATATGATCCTTGTCCAATGGTGGGCGGTAGGCACAGTTGGTCACAGTGACGGTGGCTCCACTGAGGGCCCCATAAAATCACTCCGCCATATCACAGTGGGCCATCTGCTCGGCACAGTTGCTGATGAACTCTGGGAAATCCTGGCATACGCACAGACGCGCACACAGCCTCTGTCCCGCTGGTTTCACACACAGGGGCGGTGCACGGCGTACTTTGATGTATGAGAGATTCGGTTTGGAAGGTAGTGTGCTGATGTGTGTGATGAGGTGATGCTACGTGTGCTTATTTCCATACGCTTTATCCATATGAGAGTGCTGTGTACACACAGTCACACACTCATAAGTGTGCTCACGCAAAAGAACATCTGTGTGTACGCTGGCATAATTTAGCCCAAAGACTAATTCCCCCCAAACCAGGCGCCTGATTCAGAGTGATCTAATAACGTAATGGCTTTTGCCTAATTCAATCTGGCTGGAAGCGGACGGTGGATTTGTGATTGTCATCGGGGATTAGTCATCAGGGGTGTCAGAGAGAGGGACCTGAAAGTCCCCCTCTGTCTGTGTCACTCCACAAACCAAAATCTCATTTCATTCCTAATCAGTGCATAGACTCCCGAAATGAAAATTGAATCTAGTTGTGGCTAATGTCGCATTTATCCCTCATCAAAAATTATCATTCTCTGATATACCTCCATGATCTCAATCTCTATTACCAGACTTACTCCCTCAGCATCAACAGTTTTATTGAACAGAGGGAAAAGGAGGTTGGGGGGGGGGATTTTTCACTCTTATAATATGTAATACAAGTAATATTTCCAGTGGGGTGTTTTAGATTTCTTTTGGGAAATCTGTTTTAAACAGCTGAGGGTTTATTATTTCATATCATTATTGGATTGTCATTATATCTTTCTCATCCAATTGTAGTACACTAATTCTTTTTTCATGTTTTGTCCTATTTCTCCGCAGTGGTAGTCACAAATTAATTAATAAGGTGGACAAATCTAACACCGCCTAGTACCTATTCTACTCTGTTCCAGAGTTCTGCAGTCTACCTTTAGACTCATTTTCACATTATCGATGTGAAAATGAAAAAGCAATAATGTGAGAATGAGCTCTCCATCGATACATAAGATTCCCATTTACAGCAGATCCTTGACCGTGGGGTCGAAACTAATACGAAGCGACTCTCATTTTGACTTGAAAGAAATGCTTTAAAATCTGAAATATCAGGTGGAAAATGGGACGTAACATTATGTCACAATTATCTTTATTGGAAGGGGGAAGAAAAGATGGCCTGGCAACTTGCAGCCAGGCCAAATAATTTGTATGAGTGTACGCAGTGAAATAAAACATGTGTTGTGTGCAAATGTAAACGCATTGCAGTCAACATACTGTGTGCGTGTGTCTGGACTATAAAACACTTGCTTTTGTCACTCAGGTGAAGTGCTGTAAGTACTGGCCTGACGACACCGAGATCTACAGAGACATCAAGGTGACACTGATCGAGACTGAGCTGCTGTCGGAGTACGTCATCAGGACCTTTGCTGTAGAGAAGGTATACTTTTTATACTCTGCTTTGACCACTGAGAGATCTGAGTACTGTACTCACCCAGCTGGGAGACGCTCAGCACTAGACATCAACCTTGGACCATTGAGCTGTTTGACTGCAGAAGTTATGGCTTATGTGCTTCGCTCATAAGCACCTTGAGAGTAGCTGCTAAGTGGTCCAGGAGAGCGTCATCTTTTAAATGTTTCGTTGCTACTGTGACTTGATTAAAAAGGATTTAGTTCTGTTTCAAATGCACCCTTTATAAAGCAACTCCTCAAAGTCACAGCGATAAGACTCGTGCTGCCGAATGTTGTTTTAAAATGACTGAAATTCCTCTCATCCCATTTGATTTCAACTAGCATGACCCTTTATGATAAGGTGCAGAATCCTTGTTTGCTTTTCTACGTTTTATATAACAAACATACTTCTAGATTTGAAAGCTATTGTCAGTTGGATTTGAACAGTACTGCTATTTAGATTGTTTCGTAGGCAGCAGTACATGCAGGTCCCACCCTCGATCGCACGGATCACGCGGAGATGAATGGGCTGAAAGGAACTTATAGATTGTACAGGTTTTCACCGGGATTGTTCAAAATGTTTCTACAAACAGAAAAGCACGCAAACAAACAAAAATCCAGTGCCCAGATTATATATCTTGAATGAATCCAGTGTCCCTGGAAGGACGAGGCATGACTGAAACATGCTACAGTAGATAAAGAAATAAGGCTACAGCAGCTTTAAGCATCCTGTTTGCTGTTAGATAATGGAAACTTTGCTCAACCCCTCCTCAGCTTTGCCCATGAAGTGTGTGTTTGTATTCAATTCAGCCCTGTATTTGCTTTAGAATGACCTCTCACATCGTCTGCGCACTGTACCCTCTGTCTTCTCACCGCATCCACGTCTCCTGCTGTGTCTTGTGTTTAACACGATGGCTCTGTTCCTCAGAGAGGGGCTCATGAGATACGGGAGATCCGACAGTTTCACTTCACTGGCTGGCCGGACCACGGTGTGCCCTATCACGCCACAGGCCTCCTGGGGTTTATTAGGAGAGTCAAGTCCAAGACCCTGACCAATGCTGGGCCAATGGTGGTTCACTGCAGGTTGGTGTGCACTGGGACCTGACCACTCAGTTTCATACTTTTGTTTCTGCTCTGTCTAACCAGTCAGTGTGTACTTGTACGTGTATACCTGTTCTCTGTCCTACCAGGTAGATGACAGTATTCTCCACAGCCCAGAGATCAACAAAATCAACAATATTTTTTCAATTACCTCTAGTGGTATCAGGTTTTTGGTTTTGAGATCCGTGTGTGAGAGCAGTTTTCATGAGAACTTTCCACCAAAAACATTGTCCCTAATAGTCCATACGACCAAACAGGCTGTAGCCGTAAAACCTGATTATATTGAATTTGTCGTGAGTTAAACTTTTCTTTTGCAGGGGAAAAGAATATGTTAATTCTTCTTTCAAAAGTCACATAGTCTCACTTTTGGGCAAAAAAAAACCAAACCAGTTCCAAGTTAGAGATACTTTTGGGAACTAACCCTTTTAAATATGGCAAAATCTTATAACAATCAAATGAACACCTCATACCTACCTTTTGAATTCATATTTTAATATAGTTCTACTTCGAATGTCAACCTTTCTTTCTATTGCACCCCTGAGCTTTCCGATCTGTGTGTTTCCTTGCAGTGCCGGGGCTGGACGGACAGGCTGCTTCATCGTCATCGACATCATGCTGGACATGGCGGAGAGAGAGGGTGTGGTGGACATTTACAACTGCGTGAGGGAGCTGCGCTCACGGAGGGTCAACATGGTCCAGACTGAGGTACGGTAAATCTGGTCCTGCTCTGGCCTCAGCAGGGCTGGGCCTGTCCACAGAGACTCATCGGTAAAAGGAAGAGCGAGGTTGCAGCTTGACAGGCTGTTGCCATCAAATGGGGATTAACTAGAATCTGCGAGTAATTCTTAGCATAAGCCCCACTTCGCTGTTGGTCCAGAGCAAATGCTCAAAGAACAATGAGCTATTTTATGAAAAACATGTATTATTTTCTGGGGGAAATAAATGATTACCTGACATTTATTAATCAATAATTCTGCAGGATTAGAGATCCAGTCGGTAAAGGGTTTTACCCATTTTGCCAGTGACTGATGATGGCCATTATCTTTTTAAAATGCGGTATAATTAGTTTAAATTTTTTGCTGTCCATCATTTTCAAGTGCCAGTTTCAAGTGTTGCATTTTTTCAAACAGTGGGAATATATTTCATTATGTAACTAAACTATCCAAATTAAAATTGACCTCTGTCTGAGGGTTGTAGGACAAGTGCTCCCCAGTGCTTGTTTTAACCTGCTTGAAATATGAGATGAATGGTGTCTATATTTACAGCAGATGTATTTATGACCGCAGCTTTACATTTTTATGGTCATTTCTCACAGAAGGCATTTATTGAAGTGCACACCCTAACTATTTCCCAGGATGCTAAGCACAAGTTCTTGGCAATAGATTCTACAATAAAAGGGTTTAAAGGCTTGTAACTGAGAGCATTTAGCTCATATTGATGGCTGAAAACATCCCTGGCTCATCCTCCAGCTTTATGCCAATGTGGGCTACCAAAGGACTTTGCGCTTTCCTGAACACTGGCCATCTGGAGGTGTCCATAGTCTCGTTGGATGCACCATTTCACCGTAATTCCCTTTAAATCACAAGCGTCATTGGACTTAATGGGCAAATGTTTCATCACTGACGTCCGAATTGGGATTTGAGTAACTGGAGACCAAATGTTGTTCACCCTGAGTCGCTCTCCTCAAGTTCAGTGACCTTCAAACTGTGTGTATGTGTGTGTTTTCCCTCGCAGGTGTTCAGGCTTGTTGGCACGGCTCCTCAGCCCCGCGGCCAGACACTAACTCTCCAACGTGGCTTAATCTGTCCATGGAAATGAAAAGCCTTGTTGTTGTTTATAGTTTATGAGCTCAGATAACATCTATCAATCTGTGGATTCTGGTTTGTGAGACGCATTGCCGATAACCCGGCCTGAGCTAGTCAAACTCTCAGGTCAGCGGTTCACATTCGGCACTAGACTTAACAAACGGCAACACATGTTTCTCTGTGGATCTGCAAATCAGTGACCCTTGTGCATGTGTGCGGATTTTGGTCCAAAGTGACAAGGGAGTTACAGCTGAAAATGTCACTTCAAAATAGATTTGTATCAAGCCTCAAGCTGTGTCACCATGTCGACTGCTTGACTGACTGATGTGAGGAGGAGGAAATGTGTCGCGATTTCAGGTTTCGCTCTGCATGAAGTTAAGGGCAGCGGGAGGTTGTTTTTGTTGTCAAGAGATCAACCCTGTTCGTACCCTGATCATGACAAGTCTCAACCTGGCTGAGGTCGCCAAGGTGGTTGATAGGGTCGCGAAAAAACCTGAGAATGTCATGGAATTTAAGAAAATACCTTCTAAATAATTTAAGGTTTTTAAAATGTCATGAAATTCTGAGTTTTCTAAGATAATTAAATCAGCTATGTACCAGAAAATGCAAAAATATGTAATGTAACCTTTGAACATAGACACTGACAAATAATAGTCATAGAAGCTGCCTCAGGGTAAAGAATAATCATTGTAAGGTCGTGGAAAGGTCATTGAATTCTTCTAGCTAACATGCAGATGAACACTGGCTCATGCATTTCTGCTGCTGCTGGTAAAAACTAAATCATATGTTGTCCGTTGTCATAAGTCTTAGAAGTCTGATAGATCCGCAATGAGGATGCTGTTTTTTGCAGGAGCAGTATGTCTTCATCCACGATGCCATTTTGGAGGCGTGTCTCTGTGGCGACACCACCATTCCTGCCAGTCAGCTACGCTCCGTGTACTATGACATGAACCGCCTGGACCCGCAGACCAACTCCAGCCCCATAAAAGAGGAGTTTAGGGTGAGCATCTTTCAACATAATAAGGGGCACTGTATGCCAATCCCTAATAAAGCACTATCTCAAATGCAGGATAAGTTCAAAACAACAGTAAACATGGCGGCTCTTAATGAATGGCGCAGTCCCCCTCTGGGCCAATCAGTAGCAAATATGTCACCTTGCTTTAATCTGTAATAGTAGCACCCCTCCTTGGACCAATCATAGTTATGTGAGATGCATTGCCCCCCTAAGTTTCATCACAGTCGCATCAGGGGAGTCGGAACCATTGCTAATGTAACTGATTAAAGAATTGCATTGTTAATTACCATATTGGGAGATAATTAGCACACTCAAGACCCAAGCGCCTACCTTCCTGCGTTGGAATGATGGTGTGTAATTCTGCTTCAATCCTGACAGACTCTGAATATGGTGACGCCCACGCTGCGGGTGGAAGACTGCAGCATCGCCCTGCTGCCCAGGAACCACGAGAAGAACCGCTGCATGGACGTCCTTCCTCCCGACCGCTGCCTCCCCTTCCTGATCACCATTGACGGCGAGAGCTCCAATTACATCAATGCTGCGCTCATGGATGTAAGAGTCAAAGAAGTATATTCCCATATATTTCATTACAGAGTCATTTAAAGGGGCATTCCAGCATTATTGGATCTCTTTGCTAATTGAATCCCTGTCATTTTAAAGTCGTAAATTGACCCTTTAAACTTGAAACTTTGCCACGTGTTGCTTTTCTTGTCAAACGTTAATCAGTGATGTCAAAGCAAGTATTTTGCATTTGACCGTTAATGGAGGACATCATGGTCTATTAAAGCTACTGTGAGTGCTGACGTTAGCCTCTTATACATTGGATTTCTCTTTGTGTGATTATTTAACATTGCTAATGTTTTAAATACCTGATACTAAACGGACAGAAAATAGATTCCTGTTTTGGAAATCATTGTGGCTCTCCTGGAAATATGTTGAGGCAGAACTACAATCTTGAGACTTAAGACTTTAGTTAAAGGATTCAAGGACTTTTAGTCCTCACACGCACACCACCACACCACAGGAAGTAGCGGTAGATGTAAAGGGACAAACATTACAAGACAAAAGAGACAAAACAAATACCAGTGTAATATAAAACAGGCATTCTGCCCCTTTCCCAGTCGCCCACCCATCCGCAAAAGACACAAACAAAAGGACTGTGTCTATTGAAATGTATTGTGCTGAGAAAGGATGCCGGTCAAAGGATGGAGGTCATCTTAAGATGATTATTGGTTTATTCTTGGTAAGTTGTCAACGTACATACTATATAATATGCATGAGGTGCATTTAGCGACATATTTTCTTTTTCTTCTCCTATTTTCCTTCCTCTCCTCCAGAGTTACAAGCAGCCTTCTGCATTCATAGTGACCCAGCACCCGTTGCCAAACACAGTGAAGGATTTCTGGAGATTGGTGCTAGACTACCACTGCACATCCATAGTAATGCTCAACGACGTCGACCCAGCCCAGGTAAACCCGACCTGATACGTGTGCACAGACATATATATATATATATATATATATATATATACAATCCTCGAGGGAATTGCAAGAGGTGCACTCACAAACAAATGACAGATGAAGCAGTTCCTTTCATCAGACGTCTGTATCTAATAAAGTCACACAAAAGGACAGCGTGGGAACTGGATTCAGAGAACAATTGCTTTTCTTTGTTTTCTTCCACTATGAACCCCATGAAAAAACCCAGGGATGTAGCTGTGCTGGCAAACACACACACACACACACATATATATATATATGCGTATACAGAATATGTTTGAAATGAGGTAGATGCTGCGGAGGACTTGCTATGAAAGTGCTGGAAGATGGAGAGACAGGCCTGTGGAAGAGACTATCCAGATTTCTCAGCCCGAGGCTCTGTCATAACACCAGGGGATCAAAGCCTGAAGCCAGGCTGCTCTCCCCATCCAAATCCCCTTTCCCTAGGTGGCTGACTGACTGGCTGGATAGAAAAGGCCTTTCATTCAATATTCTCACTGTAGCCAGCCAGTCAGCCAGCCAAGGAAACAGAACAGGTGGGAAGGGAGGTAGGGGGGGGGCAAGCATAGATGGAGACAAGGGAGGTGGAGGTTTAATTTCTTCTCCATCAGGATCTTTCTTTTTGCATCTGTTGAATTTCTCAAATTTTGACAGGCTCTCAAAGGAAGCTAGGACGTGGTGCATACGCCACCACAGAGACTCTATGTGTGTCTGTGCTTTTTTGTGTGTTAGAGAACGAAAGTGAGCGTATGTTTGTTTGTCCATCTGTATGTGTGTTCTCAGGCCTGTTATTTGCATTCCTAGCAGGTAGTCTCTTTTTTCCCTTGTTTGTTCATGACTCTGCATGTAGGCATGTCTGTGCAGAATCTGTCCATCTGTCTGTGTACGCTTCTAATTTAATGCCGGACTGCAGGTGCATCTTCTTAACTGGACTTTCTCTCCTAAGAAGATGAAATAGGGGAGATTTTGTGCCTTATGACGCTAACCCGGGGGTTTATTTCTCTCTCTGTACTTTTAAACACTGCCGCCACTCTATCAAGGACTGCTTCTTAATACTCTTAATTAGGGTATTGTATGTAGTTTTTATTTTATATTATTGTGTTCATTGCTTTTTTCCAATCCTCTGAAATCAGATGGTTGAAATGATTAGCTAAAAGTAATGGATAAGAAGTTGAAAGGGTGGCTAAGTGTAGCCAATAAGTTGTATTGATAAATAGCTTAGTTTACATAGATTTAAGAGATTAATAATGGATTAACAGTTGAAAAAGATATCCAAATAAAATGGTCAAGCTAATGGATACAGTCACGTATTATCAAAATTGTTGTAAATTAAATATCTATCAATCAACCATCTTTTAATGACATTTTTTCTTCAAAGATTATTCTCAGATTTTCTCTTAAATGCAGCTTTTAAGAAAGAAAGATTGCATTTGTTCTGACGAGATGAGAGCAATATGCCAATGTTTTTGAGGAATTTCTGCTTGATTTGACGAACAAAGGGTCAGTTGATTCTGAGAAAGCTCTCATGCTTAGAGCGCATCTGTTTCTAGTGTTTGGTCTATCAACAGTCTATTCCAGATTCTGTCTGAATGTTCTACAGTGATGAAGCAATCCATTATATTTGAAAAAGAAAGCACTTCACCTTGAATTAATTCACCTTCTCTCTCTCTACTTTGTCTCTTATAATTCTTGTCCTCAATCTTTGCGATCCCACATGAACCTCTTTAACGTGTAAGTTTTAAGGAGTTGAAATCAATGTCACTGGCTTCAGTTAGTTTGGATTCCAAAACTAATGAATCATCTTCCATTGTCTTTGTTTTTCTTGTGTGTTTTTTCTTTATTTTGTCTGTCTGTCTGTCTGTGTGTGTGTGTGTGTGTGCGTGTGCGTGTGCGTGTGCGTGTGCGTGTGTGCGTGTGTGTGTGTGTGCCTATTTTGTTTAGTTGTGCCCACAGTACTGGCCAGAGAACGGAGTCCACCGCCACGGACCCATCCAGGTGGAGTTCGTCTCTGCCGACTTGGAGGAGGACATCATCAGCAGAATATTTCGAATCTACAATGCAGCTCGGGTACGGTGACACAGGAGGGTCATGCTTCAGACTGCAATAATTTGCTTAGGAGTAAAGAACAAAACACTACATTTAAGTGATCGGGCTGTCGTGTGGTTTTTCCTGCTCTGCTGCCCACTTTTTTGTAACATTAGTAACTTGTTTGTCTTCCCTGTGGCGACCACAATAGCCAATTTATTCTGTGACTGCACACCTCACACATCCCACACTCATGCGGCGGCCTGTCCATTCAAGCTGTGCAGAGGCAGAGTCATGTTCTTTAACTATGCCACTGCACCAGTGATTGGACCGAGGTGTGATTGCCACAAGTCACGTGTCTTTTAGACGGCTTGAGAATTTTTCACACATTGTTAAAAAGGTAGAAGCCAAGTTGAACTCTCTGACTGTTCCTTGAATTAACTCCTTTTAGGCAGAACATGAATCGGCCATGCAAGGTCAGTTCACCTTAATTAAAATGAAACATGTCTTCTCATTTACACTAGGTGGTATCGAGCCACGTAAATATTTTTGGATTTAATAGCCCAGGTTTTGAGATATTGTCCCTGAGATTTACCTCTCCACCACAATACAGTGCACTAATATACACAAGCTGTCTTTTCAGAAACGGTGTCCTCGTTCCAACCTGGGGATTGGGAGAGAATTATGACATATTTCTTCTACACAAAATTTATTTTTCTGACCTTTCTCTAATAATGACCTTTTCTTGTTAAATGTAAAAGATTTTAAGTAGAAAAATCACTTCATGCTGCTCACGAGTCATCGACATAGTGAACCTGTGACAAGAGGTCACATGTAGACGTGCAAAGAGCTTCTAAACCAGTGCTTTAGATCAGTGGTCCCCATCCTCTTTTGCCTTGTGCCCCCCTAAAATTGAGCTGCTTGTGACCCCTAATCAGAGGTTAAGACCCTAGGGCGGTCACGACTGGTCAATCAAACAGCGATTTCTCCTCCTCGGATTGTTTTATTTGAATGATTTTTATCCAGCATTTCATGAGGAAAAGAAAAGTTAAGAAAGAAATCTACCTAAATTTGTGTAAAATAAATATGTTTCTCTAATCACCCTCTGACCGCACTGAGTCTGGAAAGACAAGCTGTTAAACAAGTTTTTATATTTCATATTACGTGAGCACCACAAACACCAGCAATAACTCTTTATTGGAGTGGAGGAAGAAATCTCAAGAGACAGATGTGTCACAACTTGGACGCATGAAACCAAAACTATCTGCGTGGCTATTCACCGCTACAGGCAAGCCACACTATGTTTTGGGTGAAGTGACCTTTTAGCTTTAAGCTACCAGACATCACTGCACAGAAGGGGACCTGACCCGCACCGGCGTCACCTGCAGTCACTTGCGTAAGCTTCTTACCACTACAGTCTGCCCACGGTTGTCAATAATCACTCCTCGTATTAACGTGTTGCACCAGCCTCTGGCCGGCAGAGGCGCCACCAGCATATTAGGTGGAAGTGGTATAATCACACATGATCACTGACAAGGGTCATTGATCAATACGTCTGAGTGTGATATAGAGTGTCTGTAGCTTAGATCTGAACTATCTGTCTCCAGCAGTAACTTTGCTCATCTATCATTCCGTCTCTTCGCACATTCATTTCTTCAGTGACTCCTCACGCCCTTATCCTCCTCTTGTCCTACTCGTCGCCATCGAGGCTTAGCTGCATCTTCACAGTCTGATTGCATCTTTGCACAGCAGCGATTAACCCCCCCCCCCAGTGTGTTAACCTGGGATAACCGGTGTGTCCTTGCCCTCTAGCCTCAGGACGGCTACCGGATGGTGCAGCAGTTCCAGTTCCTGGGCTGGCCCATGTACAGAGACACGCCCATGTCCAAACGCTCCTTCCTCAAGCTGATCCGACAGGTGGACAAGTGGCAGGAGGAGTACGACGGGGGCGAGGGACGCACTGTGGTCCACTGTCTGTAAGTTCACATCACTCAGTGCAGAGGGAAGTTCATTCAGTGCTGGCGTTAAAAATGAAACATCTCCACCTACTGACTGAAGAGCTTTACTGCATCAGGAAACTATGACACTCCTCACCCCTCTGGCAGCTTTTCCCAACCCTAACCTTTCTATTTTAAACTACATTTTATTTAACTCGTCTTAAGATATATTTCATTTTCCAATGCTTGGCTTCTTTGTCACATCTGTAGGAACGGAGGCGGCCGCAGTGGGACATTTTGTGCCATCAGCATTGTGTGTGAGATGCTTCAGCACCAGCGCTCTGTGGATGTATTCCACGCTGTCAAGACACTGAGGAACAATAAACCCAACATGGTGGACCTACTGGTGAGGAGCATTGCTGCAGCACTTTTCTGAATGAAAATCTAGTATTTGCAAATAATTATGGATTGTACGTCCATGAAGAGACAAATTTAAGAAAAGAACGGTCAAAATTGAAACAGAAGGCACCAAGATATCCTGACTTTTAGTTTCTAGTATAGGTCAAGCTCCAAAAATGCTGAATCGCCACGTTTCCCGTAATGCAACCAAAAGCATCTTTTTATTGACCCCTTCGTGTCTGCTAAATGCCCATCGCTTTCAAACTCCTCACCCCCAGTCTGCTCTGTCTTGTCCCTTAGCAGGTTGATCCGGCCATCTCTCTAATGCTTTTGTCTGCCTCTTCTTGCCTCCTAGGACCAGTACAAGTTTTGTTATGAAGTGGCACTGGAGTACTTGAACTCTGGGTAACTCAGAGCTACTGAACCCCCCCAGAGACTAAAAGTTTGGGACACTCCAGAAGACTACAGCTCACATGCGTGCATTGTGCTAAGTGTGTCTGTGTGTGTGTTAGCGACCGCGACAGGAGAGAGGTACACACACAACCATACATGCAGCTCCTTTGACCAGCTTCTCTTCTTCTTCCTCTTCTGATCGTCACTTGGTCTAGATGGGAAAGGTAGCAGAGTTGTACCGTGTTAAATATCGTAGGCTTTTCTGTCAGTAAGGAAGCCAGCAGGAGCACATTGAGGGTATTTTTTTTTTTTTTCCTCTGCAGTCGCCGCCTCTCTGGATCCCTCTTTCTCTCCGCCTCTATCTCCCTCAGCCGCCTGTAGTCCTGTGGTTGTTGCCTTGATCCTCATTGGACGACGAGCATTTAATTCTCTCCAGTTTTCTGTGGAATGCGATACACTGTACATAATGTAATGTGTTCATTTTATTCTCTCCGGTTTCATTTTTTATGCTCAACCCGTTAATAAAAGTCATTAAATGCAGGAGCTCAACGCCTAAATGTTACTAAATGTCCTGTAAATGAATGAATTCTAGGTGATTATTGCTTCATACTGTACGTTGGGGACAGCTGGCTCAGTCTACATCTGCTTATCTTATTTCCTGTAAAGGGATCCAAAGCTTTATTTGCACTTCCATTGAATTCTTGTTGTGCATATTGTACATATTTCTGTAGATTATTTATTCACGGTATGTACTTTTTTTGTGACTCTCAGTAAGTGACAATCATAGGTTCTATAGGTTTGGTTTATTGATTGTATTGTGTGCTTTTTTGGGGGGGTCATCTTGTGTGACAGATCAATTCCATTGTAAAGAAAAAATATTATATAAATGTACCTACAATATAAACATTGGATTATGTATGTCTGTCTCTGTTCTGTGGAGCTAGAAAAGATGACATTAGGGGGCCATCTTGTGGAGAGATGAGGAATACAACCATCACCTTGGTTTTTGTGATTGCCTTCTGTTGTACTGTGTCTGGCGTACGATTGATGGCTTTACTGCAATTTTGCAAATGCATATAATTTAGTTTGGAGCATATTTTGTTGAATGACTTTAAAATCTAAGTTTTCACAGGTGGACCCGGACCGGACATCAATACCGCCTGATTTGGGACTTTGCCATTCAGTTACTGCAGATTTGTCGTGGTGGGCAGATTTTAGCAGAGGCTCAGTGATAGTAGCCAATGATGCAGTATTAGGCCAAAATATCTGTTTTATTATTATTATTTAACACCTTGAAACAAAACAATTTTCTGACGATGCTTTCAGTCAACATCTGAGATCACATACTCTGCTTATATGAAATAAGGAATACTTGAGCTCCTATAATGGGACACCTTTTAAAGCTACATTAACTTTAATTCTGACATAAATTAAGATAGATTTTCTTTATTCTTTTTAAAAAGTAATAATAAACTGAGTACGCTTTCTGTACACCATGACTTTTTTTGCCAAATTACCATCCTCGAATAAAGGCCTTACAGAAGGTGGACACAATAAGATGAACACTTATAATGTAATGCATTAAAATGCAGCAGCCCTGCAATAAATTAATACATTCTACATCTAAGGGTTATTATATACAATTTTGAATATTTTAGAGAGGTGTTGATATAACTCGCTGTAGTAAGTGGTGGTGTATTGAAATGCATATGATTGTAAAGTGGTTCGATGTAATCTTTTAAATAAGATTAACAAGCAGTACAACCTTGAAGAAATATTGACTTCCTTTCACTTGGCCCATCCACACACTCTTTTTTTTTTTTTTAAGTTTGCAATGACTTTGAGAACTTCGAATCAAAACCAACACCTCAGATTCATTTGTTTATATCAAAATGTGCCACCAGGGTGACGCTACGCTTTTTGTCTTTTATACTGAAGGTTCAGCCAGAAAAAGACCTGAGCTTGTTTTCAGAGTTGAAACAAAGACTGACCTCTAAAGAGTTTGTCAAGGACCTGCAGCACAGTAACAAAAACTTAAAACATGCATAGATGGTTGATATGCAAATGGATCCTCAAGTTTACTACTGTCTGGTTTGAAGTGGATAATTAAATACATCATGGAGAGTGTTTTGTGTGGCTTCAGGAGAATGTTAGTTGAACCTAGTGTGATAGTGGTATGTAGTGCTTTCACTCAGGTAAAGTGACAAAACTACTGAAATATCTCAGTTTGCACACTAGACCTGCTTGATTTGAGTGTACTGTTGATAAACACTATCCACCCACAATGCATTGCATAAATGGCTTTGAGTAATTAATAAATAAATAAATTGGTAGACAGCTCTAGGAACACCCAGGAAAACAAAACAAAAATAGTATTATATCTTTGGTAGCACATTTAGCTTTCTGTTTGTTAAATTTAGAGTGGCATTCCAAAATCAGTCAGCTTTGGGGTTCATTTGATGGATGTCCTTTGGCGTATGTCTTGGACCATCTCCTGTAACAGGTAATTATATACTAACTAGAAAAACAGCATCTTGTGAAAATTTGTGTCTAAATATTTATGAAATGTAATTAGAACAAAGCTAATATCTGTCAGATCTGGTGTTTGTAGAGCCCCGTGCAGATCTGTGCCTTCTGATTCATTTGGGTTCTTCTCCCCCTGGTGGCGTCCCTGACTACCTTTCCTGACCCTTCCAGTATAACTCATGCACTGTGTAAGCTGTGCAATTGATTGTGACATTTAACCTTTTTTGTGTCAGTTACACTGATACATGTGACCGTGTCCAAACCATTTTGTAGCAGCACCGTGTTCAGAATTAGCAAAAGGTTATATTAAATGCAAATATTTTAATAGCAAATGTCTTTCCCTGCACAGTTAGAAAGGTTGGGGAGTCTACGTCAAGATCAGACTTAATTATATGGGAGTCCACCTGGGGTCGTGGCTGAAAATATTGTCACACATTTTAAAGAGAAACTCCCAATTGGCTCTAAAATTTGTTGAAAGTGACAAATGTATTTGGTCTCCACAGTTGTTTATTTCACAGTTATAGTACAGTAACTTCATTTTGTATTCACAACATATCATTTTAAACCATAAAATAAAACAAATACATTGACAAAATTGACACCTTAGATTTATTTAATACTTAGTAGCACCGCCTCCGGAGAAAATAACTGCTGTCATGCAATTCCGATAGATTTCAATGAGATTCCTGCCTCTCTCTACTGGCAGTTTGGGCAGCTCTTCTTTTGCAAACTGCACCAAAAGGGTGACTTCTTCCAACTGCTCTTTTACACATCTCTCAACGTGTGTTCAATGGGATTTTAGATTCTGGACTCACTCCTTGCCACTTTAGAACAGTCCAGCGTTTTCTCTTGAACCATTCCTGCGCGCTTTTTTCGATGTGTGTTTTTGGGCATCGTCCTGCTGGACGACCCATATCCAAAACACCATGGTAATCTCCCCATATTATGATGAAACACACAGATTCATGGCACCCAGTAACAGAGGCAGAAAAGCAACCCCAGAACATCAGTGAACCTCCTCCATGTTTGACTGTTGGTAGAGTGGTTTTTATTCCTATGTTTCTGTAAACAGAGTTGATGCAATTTAACAAAAAGCTCTTATTCTGGCTCATCGGTCCACAGGACATTCTTCCAATAGGATTCTGGCTTGTTCGGGTGTGTTTTGGCAAGCTCCAGCCGGGCTTGCTTGTGTCGGTCTCTCAGCAGTGGGATCCTCCTGGGTGTCCTACCACAGGAACCCCTTTCATTCATGGTGCGAGGTCAGCTTGAATTGTCTTAAACGCCTTTGTGCACAGTGGACACAGGAACATCAAGGTCTCCGGAGATGGAATTGTAACCTTGAGATTGTCCATTCTTGCCTATGATCATCTGACCACCTCAGGCAGATTTTTTTTTTTGCATGCTCAGTGGTATGTGCAGTGACATTAATCTTGCATGCTAACATCTTATATAATCAATACGCATTATGTGTTTAGGTGCAGAGGGACTGTGTAAAAATTAAGGCATTCAGCTAAGTAGCTACAGTAATAATGGTATGAAGTGAAAATAAAAATGTGTTATCTGTAGCGCATCAGTGGTGGTAATGAGGGAGGAGCAAGCACTATTCATTCACGTGCCCACACAGATTTCTCAGGCATTCCTTGGCTCAAACTGTGGACCGTCTGGTCATAGAAGTGTGAGGCTTGAAGCACAACAGAAGTGCTCTCAACTGTGCACATTCACGTCGCACAGAAGAAGAAATAATCACAAGCCAATAAGCTATGGCTAATTCACCAGACATTTTAGGGATCTAGTCCAAAGATCCAAAAGAGCAAATAAGCTCTAGACTGCTGATCTTTAAAAAAGCAGTCTGCCTCTAAGACCTGCGTGGGAAGCTTACATGGCGTTGCTTGATGAACTCCTTTGGCTCAAGCTGTTTTTAATCTGCACATCTATGTGGGGCTTCATAAATCAGGAGTAACTTGCACTGATTGTTTAGTGAATATAATAAATGAGAACAGTGGGAGATAATTTGATCGCTCTTTGCTGAGAAATTGCATGAAATCGTGTTTTTCCTTGTTGCAGTGATGTATGGGTTCAACCCCACTGTTACCTGACCAGACATCATGGCTTCAGGAGCAACAGAGACAGACATGAAGCTTTCAACCACAAGGGGTCAGTGAAAGAATGCTTTTCAGTTTTGTATTGTGCTACTCCTGTGAAGTAATAGAAAGAAAAAAAGGTGTTTTTAATTGAGTATATATTATGCAAACAACATGCATCTCTTGGCAATTCTGCTGTTATTAGTCCCAGAAAAACAGCTTTGGACAGCTAATTAGCAACTCGCTGTGTTAAAAACCCAGCACAGTTTCCATGTTTCCTTGCATTACATAGTTGTAGGTTCAAAGAGAGACTCGGCTAACAGCGTCTCAATCCTTAAAACGTGATATTTGGCTTTTATTGCCTTTTAATGCCTTGGATTGTCTCTGAAGGCTGCAGCATCGCCTTGGAAGACAGGAGGAAGGAATCTTTGGCACGTCTTCATGGAAGCTGAAGGTCTCATCTTTTCCCTCTACAGAATGTTCCAGCCGATCAGAGTTGCAGGCGCTGTGGCACCAGGGATGGTTTCATATTTCATTGCAGGGCTGCTGTTAAATTATTTCTCTGGTCACACATGGAGACCAGGGCAGCACGATGTTGGAGCTGGAGTGAAGAAGGGAGGGAGATGGAGGGGACCAGGAGCTGCTCCTGCTGCTGAGGCTTGGCGGGAGTTGAGCTACTGGGAGAGTTCACACCAGATGTTCCCAGAAGCACAAAGACAACATATGGACACAGGGCTGAGCAGTAATTTATGTTTCATGCAATCAGCAACAGAGTTCTGAACGACTTGTACACAATAGTTTAATGGAAAGCCAAGAAAATGACTTCATTAGCTGATTGGTCTCGTCCTCCTGTCTCCTTGGGCTTATGGCATAAACACTGAAAATATAAATCAAATTTATTGATGTATGGATTACTGAATGGGCCTATCGGGCAAAGCCCCAAGAGGTCAGGTAGCTTTATACATTATTTTGTATAATGTGTTGTAGTATTTAGTGTAAAATCTGCAGAAGCACAGAAACATCCACAAAGAGATTCAAATCGACCACAGACATTCAAAACAACCAGAAATACATGCAAACTGACCACAAAGAGACACAAAACAACCACAAGTCGCTGCTGTAGATGTAGTGGCGCTGCGGTTTGTGGCGCCGCCTGTCCACGTGATGGCAACAAAGAGCAGGCAACGCTCTCTGCTGCACAATGTCAGTGAAAGTCAACAGCAGCTGGTGGAGAGCACTCATTGCTCTGTTATAGAATCAATTTGCCTTAAATATTAGCTCGCAAGCTCATTTTCAATTCAAGTCATTAACATGTTATTTCCCCGAAGTCAATATTTGATGAGTCCGGGAAAGAAAGAGTTCAGAAAAGAGTTTGTGTGAAATGATGATGATGATGTGAGCCGTGTATCCACACAGTTATGGTATGTGTTGTCATCCAGCACTTCTAAATGTATAGATAGATATAGGATTACATTAGTCTGTTTCTCCATCCTGTGTATGCATATTCATGAACGTAATATTTTCTCACACTCTGTCTCCTCAGCGCTGATGTAACGACGTAACGAATAAACCGATGAATAATTACTCACACGGCAATGAAAGATTAAGTGGTGCATTTTCTCATAATCAAGATGCTCGCCGAATTGTAGGCCAACAACCCTCCAGTGCTGTCACATACATCACTGCAGATTCTCACACATGGCGCACATGGCAACTGCAAATCCATACACAGGTCAAAGGGTGGCTGCAGCAACTAGAGCACAACAGCCTGTTTCCATCTCCAGGGACTAGATTATTCTCTTTTTTTCTCTCTCTCTTTTTCTCTCCCCTGCCTTCATCTCTTTACCACCACCACTCCTCCTCTTTGGTTTTTGACCACAAACAGTTGCACAGACTGGACTATGAATCTGTAGGAGAGCAGAAGGCATCAATTGCCCTCATGTGGCTTTCCATTCTGCACATTTTAACCGACTACAACGGAGTGGGCTTCATGTGGCTATGATCAGATTTATCAGCCTTGAATTACCGCTGACGTGATCTGAATTTGGGCAAATATTTTCATTTAAAATCTTCTAATCATTCCTACATCCTCGTTCCTCTTTTGGAGAATGATGCAGCAGCTGTTCTGAGCTGACTTCCAATAATTCAGCATATTTGATTTCCCTTGCAGCCCTGCCATCCAGCGTTGTCCAAATGGGAGCGAGGCGATCAATCAGTGGGCCAGTTCAACATACAAAAAGTGCCCCTGTCGAGATCTCACATCTGAGGCAAATCTATAGCTCATATTTCTTTCATTTTTATGCAGATGGAGGGAGACGGGAGAGAGTGTGATGTCTTTGCTCTACAGACATTGTTCCTATCCCCTCTGACAGTTTGATGATTGCAGTGTCAGCCCTCTGAGTCTGCTGGTGCTGGAATAATCTTGGTTAAAGGCTGGATGTGAGAGGGCTGGAGAATCCTGGGCGCAGACGTGGCATTCATATTTCAGTAGTTTGAGACTACGTATTTTAGAAGTTGCAAGCTTGGTGTCAACCCACAAGTGGATAGCCTAGTTTGGTGTATGACTGGCACATTGCATCACTTTCTGCCCGTTTTGTTAGTCCAACAAGCAGAAATGCATGCGCACTCACACGTGCACATGCACGCACACACACACACACACGTACGCAAATGTCGGAACATCAGTCTCCATGATTTCTAAAATCCTCAAGATGCAAGCTGATATTGGGAATTTGCCTGAGGTCAAGTCCTCATCAAAGTCGATCTAATTTCCTGCAACTCACAAGGGGGGTGACTGACGACTTGGCCCCCATGTTGCCGTGGCAGCCAACAGCCCCTCTCTGCATATGATCAGTCTGTTGCCATAGCAGCCCCGTGGAGCTTTCCTGCCACTCAGTCTAGCAGAGAAGACGAGTGAACCAGCGGTGCCCCCATCCAGAGAGACCTGCGTGTCTTCATCTGTTGCCATGGCACCATAATAGCATTCTGGATAGATTTGGCATGGCAGGGAGTCAGTTCCTTTATCTTCCAACACATTATATTGAGCTGAGCTTGCCTGTGTTTCGGCGCTCGCAACATGGTGAGCAGACAAGGGGGCCGAAGGGGGTGAAGATAGATGTCAAGATAGTGTATCTCTGTTGAGATCTAGAGAGCAGCGGTGTGTTCATCGGGTGATAATTAGGACGTGCGTAGAGATGGTGGATGTTAGAGAGACATGCCTGACAAGGTAGCCTGGAGTGGACTCTCCGGCTGACTCACTTTGCATTAGAATGAGTGGATGTGCGAAGTCATGGAGTTCATTTGCAGTGGTGGCGTATTCAACTGTGTGCAAGCATCAAGGAAGTCAGAGAGCAAAGCATTTTGGTTAATTTCCTTACCTTAAAGGCTCAGTTCACAGAAAAAATTAAAATTTCATTGGAACTACTTCCCACCGGAGGAGAAAGTGTCGACATGTTGACAGCGTGCTCGGTGGATTATCCAGAGTAACTGGGGCAGTGTTTTTGGAAAGAAATGTAGCTGTTAAATCTTTTATATGTAATTTTTCAATGCTTTGAGCAGCACAAAAGAAATTCCAATCCCCTCCGTTGTATTGTGTAGGAGGCAGAAATCTCAGAGACAAACATCTTTAAAAAACGAATAAAATCAAACCAAAGCATGGCTATCACATGTAAGTAAGTTTGAAAAAGACAGTGAAGACACTTTGTGTTGTTGATTAGTGATGGACAACTGTTCACCTCGAGATGAAGGGTCTAGTATCTCCTTACTGTTTCTCATTGCTCTGAAAGTATAAACCTTGTCAGTCAACATGACCTCATGCAACCGTACGGATGCTGGCTCCATATAAAATGTAGGATCCCCCTGATCAGACTTACATCTAGTTGTAGCATCAGTTTTACCCAAATTTCCAGAAAATCAGCAAAAGAAAATGGAAATCAATGTGCGTCTCCATCCACTATTCTTACGCGAATATTAGGACTTGAGCACGTAGACACAAACAGCTCCCATCGGGTGCCATTACAGAAGAACGGTTGTTACATGTGTTACTTTGAGGAAGGTAACGGTCTCCGCATCGCTCACATCTGATGTTTTAGTCTGAAGCTAGGTTTTGGTAAATGTGTGCTTGTTTGATAAACTGCAAGATGCTGATGATCGGGGTCAGAATGTGCTATTAACAGTATGAACTGGTTGATCCGGCCTTGGGTCAAATGTGGATACCTGGTGGCTGTAAAATAAGAGGCTAAGAGGCTTTTCTTGGCACACAGTAAGAACTGTGCATTATGTGACTGTGCGCAGCTTTTAGAAACATGGTGCGGATGCACCCAGGATCATGGCCATGACTTAATTTCTATTGCGGCTTATTTCAGTGACGCATCGCTGAGGTGTAAAGGGGAATGAGATCGCTGCCTACATTTGCAGGTGGAAGAATCAGCAGGATGTGAGCGATGCCATCGAGTTAGGCTGAACAAAGATGCCGGTGAAACATTGTAGTCGCCGTGCTTCGAACATCTCAAGCTGTTTTTGATTACTCAGTGTCAGAATTTCCCCAGGATATCTTCAGCGCTACTCTGTGACTATGCTGCAGGAACAATATTTCAGTGAAAACATTTAAACCAATTTTAAAAGTTTCAGAGTTTTAGAGTTCTGAGAAACTGCACAAACTAAGTAAAACGGTAAGGATAAGATACACAACAAAAGGATTAGACTTAGAAACAACATTAACTGGTGCATTTAATGAGCAGCACAAACCTCAGCAGAGACTAATGCACTGTAAAAGCTAACCAGAGTACAGTACCTATACAGTATTTGTTTGGCCAGCGGAAACAAGTTGCAGACCTCATTGACATATAACATTAAGTCAATATGCCAGACTTGTCAGCAAACAGTTGCTTATTTACACAGTCAGCAGTTACCGAGCAACATTATCATTCACTGGGAGTCGTGTTTCTGGCCTTCTGGCGAATGTAAGTCCCATATTAACTCTTGTTTAACTCTGTTTTGGTCTCTACCAGCTCCTGAGGGAAATATCTGGCTCATTAGCTGCTCAATGCTCCACTGTGTTACCCAGCTAGTTGCTGGACTGCGTCTGTCTGCTGTTAGATTGTATGCAGTGGGTTTATCTGAGCACTTTTGCTGAAAACGAGAGCAAGAGTGAACCAGAACAGGGATGTTGTGGGCCAGACAACTAAACAATGAGCGGAAATTCTGCAAAGCCGAGGGAACCTGCAGGATCAGGTGATAAGTCCCTGTTGGTGCCCTTTTACGCTGTCATTTCATACATTGTTATGAAAATATTGTGTTGAGCTGATGATACACAACGAGGAAGCTACAGTATGTGCATTACAGTATGTGCACATAAGCAGCTGCCTGTGGTGTAGATCAAACAAAAGAGCCGGTCGGTCAGCGTGCTGCCACAGTCCAGTGCTCCAAGTGTGTTTCAGAGCAAAGTGATGAGCAGGCACTCGCACTGGACAGTTTGGTCTCAGGCCAGCGTGCAGCCTGCTTCATTGCTGTATTTCCCTCACGTCCACTGGCTCTCCTTCTTATCTCTTCCTTTGTTGTCTCCCACTCGCGCTCTCCCGAGCAGCAGAAAGTGATGATGGTCGAGTGTCTGAGTAGTTGTACACAGCGTGTTCGGCTGCCCTCGCTCATAACGTTAGGAGGCAGTGGGGAGTGTTGACTATAATGACGCGTACTGTCACAAAATGTGCTTGGTTTTTTTTTTGTTTTTTTTGTTTAGTTTCCATGAAATATGATAATGAGGTTTAACACAAAGGTTAGACATATCTGTGTTATTGTTGATTCTGATCTTGCATCCCACAGTTACGTCACGAACACAACAAAAACAAGCTGTCATCAAAAACAAGAGTCTATATCCATGTTAGCAGCTCTGTGAGGCTCTACTTAGGCACAGCAGTGCTTTGGGCTAAATGTTGATGTCAGGATGCTAACATGCTGGTGTTTAGCATGTTAACCTTATATGCTTCCCCTTGGCGGCCAAATTAAGAGTTTTCACTGTCTTATCGCTGCTATGCGGATGACACTCAGCTGTATTTCTCATTCAAACCTAATGACCTCAGCAAACGCTCCACCTTCCAAGACTGCTTAAAAGCCATTAAGGACTGGATGTCAAATAATTTCCTCCAAACTAACCACGATAAAACTGAAGTCATAATCATTGGCCCTGTTAGCACACCTGCTACTATTCTAAACTGTATCGGTCCTCTTGCAGCAAATGTCAAACGAGCCTCAAATAACCTGGTAGTTTACTTTGACCAATTCATGAATTTTGATGTACATGTAAAGAGAGTGGTTCAGTCTTGTTTCCTTCAACTTAGAAACATTGGGCTGGCCCCCCTCTATAGCTCCCCTTGCCGAATTGAGATCATTGACATCTCTCAGGTCTTCTGATAAAGGCCTCTTGGTCGTCCCCAAATTAGAGATTAAAAACTAAAGGGGACCGAGCATTTGCCGTAGTAGCCCCTACTCTATGGAACCGTCTCCCATTGCTAATTAAAAATGTGGAGTCAGTGAATAGTTTCAAGAAATTGCTAAAGACTCTGTTTTGACCTGTTATTCTACAGCACCTTGTTAACCTCTATAAATAAAGTTAATCTTACCTTACCTGTTCACCACCTTAGCTTAGTGTGTAAGCATGCTAAAATTTACTAATTAGCACTAAACGAAGATAAAGTAGAGCCGAGGCTGACGACAATGTCATTAGCTTTGCAGGTGTTTGGTCATAAACTAAAATATTTGACATGTTACAAAATGATAAATAAAAAAACTGGCCTCTGATTGGCTTCAGAATTTATTACAAAATGTCTTGTTTGTAAATCCTTAAAGTACCTACAGTGCCTCCCTGACCAGAACTTATCCGGCATCTGGAAATGTAGTTCCACAAGCCAAAGATGCCTTTGATTGTTATGTTATGTTGATTGTTATGCTGCGGGAACATTTCTACCAGTTTCCATTAGATGTGGCGCGACATTAAAGACTGTATGCTGCCGGGCCGAGCACCAAACAGCAGACGGACACAGTTATTGATTAGCTGGTGAACATTGTAAAGCATTTAGCAGCTGCAGAGCCAGATATTTCCCTGCAGACCAATAACAGAGCTAGAGGGAGAGTGAATAGTGGACTTTATCAGTTGACCAGAAACACAATACCAAATCAATCCCAATACTAATACCCTGATGTTAAAATAGGCAACTGTTTAAACCGTCGCCATAATCAACACAAGGCAGATGTGTGTCAGCGCTGCATTCATGCCTCGCTGCGCTGGCTAAAATATCAATTAATGTGGATTTAACATTGTTTCAAAGCAGACTGAAAACATTCCTTTAATGTTATTTGTAACATAGGTTTTACCTTCTTGCTCTTTGAGCACACCTTACTTAACTCTGCTTTGCTTTTCGTCTCTTCCTAACCATTATTTTTCATTTTATGTCACATTTTAATACAGAAGATTAATGACGGAGGCAGGCTGTGTATCAGTGAGAGCTCTGACCTCTCTCTGAACCTCAGAGACATGAGAATAACACATAATCAATATTTATTTGATCTCCATAATGCTGCCAGTTTGTTAAAGTTGGGTCACAGTCTTGATTTGTTTTATTATGTTGCTCATTTGTGTTCTGTGATTAAGGAAGGTCGGGATGTCGGGCAGTAATCCAATATATGGAATGAGATCATCCATCACCTATGAGTTGAAGTTGAAAATTATTTTTTTCTCATCAGAATACACCACTGACACGTCGTTACTCAATTCATATAATTCAGTTTGCAGTGGAAAAACTACAGTCTTCTGAAAACACTCGCACAGTCAGGATTTTCAGCTGTCCCTCCAGCAGTAAAGGTTAATTTGCCCGATAACACAAATGAGTCTGTGCCCCGCAAAGGCTTAATTCATTGGGAGATGTTGATTAAAACATTAGCATATGAAAAGATGAATGACCTCAAAGATGCTCCGGATAAAAGCAGTCAAAAGTGGTTGTGTTAGGTCGACCACCGAGATGAAACCCTTTTTGATTTGAAATATGTTTTTGAGGCAGTTGCTACACAACTGGGAATGCTGTGATGGAGATAAGTGATTAATGTGCTAAATATATGCATTGGGGAAAAAAGACTGCATTGTCTAAGCAAATAAGTTTTGGAGACAATCCATGTTGTCAAATTATGCAGCACATTTGACTCTCCAAAGTCGAAATAATACAATGAAGTCCTTTATGCCAGCAGTCACATCTATCCATCTATCATTTACTGATGTCTTTGTGTCACTTACTCTGGTGACTCAGTGGAGCCTTTTAACGTGATTAAAGACGGTTATCCAAAGAAAGAACTCTCCGGGGGGTTTGCTTGTTGGTCCCCCATCAAACCACCTAGTCTCCAAAATCACCTGACACAAAGTTGAGATGGCACCATATGTGTCGCACAACTGAAAATAGAAATAGGAGTGGAGCTGTGAAAAAGACAAACTGGCCACATTAGCCCAAAATCCACTAATAGGATTGTGCTGAAATGACGAACGACTTCTTTTGCCATAGCCTACATGTTTTTAACACTCTGTGTTCTTGTTTTCTTCTTTGTATTTTTTGTTTTGTTTTCAAATCCAGTGTTCTTGTTTTCTCCCAAACTTGTCTTGAGAGAACAATGGAAAACATTAACTTTTGTATTCCTTCATTAATCAAGCAACGTAACAATGCTTCCTCTGCTAAGTGTCCAAAAAAACACCAAAGATATGCAACGTTTGTTCCTTCCTCACTCTGCAGCCTTTGCCTGTTCTTAGAAGCGGTGACGTAACTGAAGGTCATGCCAAGACATCCCATTCTTTTCCACTTGGTTTACCTGCTCAGGTAATATTGTGCGACTGCTGCCGTATCCATGGCGATTAGCCCCTGCAGATGCCCTCGACCCGGGCTCCTCTGACGGGCTGATTAACATGCATGAATGAGGCCCGAGCTCTTCCCTGATTGGTCCTGTCAGCTCCTGGCATGGGCTCTGGCTCATCCCTGCAGAAGCCCCAGCTGGCTGTATGCCCCCCTCCCATCATGCTCACGCCTGCTGTATTCCACATGACTGGACTCGTCCTCTAGGACCCGGAGACCATGCTCCTGTACAGTGAATTTTGGGTGCCAGAATGTCTCACTGATATCACTGTGCATCTGCCACGAATGTTTAGAAATAAGCATTTGCAGAAGAAAAAAACCCTAAATCTGCAACCAGAAGAGGTTTTCTCGTGAACATTTGTCCCTGCTATAAAAACTGACAACATCTTATGTCATATTTCCTCTCGTATCGCAGGGTGAGCTCTTTTCATCATTTCCACTATCTGTCGCCTTTTTGGCAAGTCACACCTTTTTGAGGGGGCGGCATGCTGAAACAAATATTCCATGTGTAACCCCGTTAGCTGTCACTTTTGCCCTCTCATTCGATTCTCCACTGCCTCTGTCCCAGCCCTCCAGCGCAGATAAAAAGGGAACTCTTCTAAGGTGTTTTGCGAGGCATTATAAAAACGGTTGCCATGGATACCCAGTCTGAACAGGCTCCACGTACAGGCAGCAGAATAGGAAATGACAAATGCAATATTTCACATTTTAGAAAAAAAATAAATCGTTTTTCTCTCGTCAGCACACAGGCTGACGGAGCGTTGTCAAAGATCAGGACCCTAAAAATAGGTCTGTAAGGCTGCGTGTTGTGGTCCGGGACTATTTGCTTCTTGCGCCACAGAGGTGGGTTGAATGGTATTTTCTGCCTCATTTGGTCTTTGTTGTTTCTCCCTGAAGAGATGACCTATATTATCTAGGATGGGAGATCAAAGAAGGCTTTTCTCACTGTGATCCCATGAAGCTTGCGTCTTACAAGCCCCGAGAATAAGCCCTGGTTGCACAACTGCCTCGCTGCATTGCAAAATGTGGCCATGAAGCTAAACGGTGTAAAGACCGCTCCTTTGTAGCTGCTCAGCCTACAGGATCCATGATCCTGCAGTTTAGGAGGAACTGAGCTTTTGATGTTGAGGATTATAATTACTGTGTTTTCTTGAGATCATGCACACTCTGCTCGTTGCTGTTTATTATCTTCAGAGAAAGTGTTGGGGGGGGGAGAAATAACTAGTTTTGGCAAAGTTTGGCGGTCTTAAAAGAGGGTACCTATTTAGGGCTATCTTCCATTACAGGATGATATTACCTCCATATTTTCTCATGAATTCCCATTAGTGTTACCAGACCTCTATTCATATTCAGGTCCTTGCTTGCCTGTTCATCAGCCATGTATACCGTTGAAATGAGACAAGGTCACCAGTGGGAACCAGCTACCTGCTGCGAGCAAGTGCTCACCTGCTGCTCTCCACTCCCACCCTCCCATGCTTTCTCCTCCTCTGTAACCCAGCTGCTGGTCCATGTGCCCGCTACAAGTGTCGTGTTTCGCACCGTTTCCAGCGCTCCACATGATGTCAAAGACGCATGGCTGCCGAACATAGAAACAGACCAGAAATGCCCATATGTCTCCATGGCCTGTATCAGTCGCTACGCTGTCATGCATCTCATTAGCCACAGCCAGAAGCTGCAGATGGACCCTAACGGTCATTCATCAAAAGAAGGTCTTCTCCCTACAGTACCTGAGCAGACGACGGTGAAGATGATGTGATTTATGAGGAAGTCCTCCTTTCCGCTGTTTGAGTTGCCGTTGTGCAAGATAATGAAAAGAACTTTGTAGCTTCGGTCCAAAGATGAAGGTCAACAGATTGATTGTGTGTGTGTTTGATTATTGACTGATGCATTATAGTTTGGCGAAGGAGAATATTTTATTCAGTTATTTTAGGGTCCTGATCTTTGACAACGGTCCGTCAGCCTGTGTTTCTTCTTGCACTGACTTGTTGTGATTTATATGAGGATGTTGGAGTTAGACTGCACTATCGTTTGGGGAATTCATGGAGTTTTAAGGGATAATCCAGGTTATAAAGTATATCTGGTATAATGGGTTGTATACTTAAAGGATAAGTGTGGTGATAGTCTATATTTTCTTGATGTCAACAATTCCCATGAAAAGACCAAAATCAATAATACATTTATCTGCACTGACAAATACCGTCTGTGTATATATTATTTCTCTGTGCTATATAACTTATAAATATATATAACTAACTATATAACTCCAAAAGCTATTAAAAACACATGTGTGCCAAGATGTTGCACTGGGTGACATGTTCCTTTATTACGATGAACATGGGCGCTGTAGTTTTGGCTAGTATTTGCTAAAAACTACAATGCTCAGCTATTATGGGAAATTGCCCACCTTTTTTTTTTAATTAAATGATAGATTTTTCACCTGTTTAGGATTCACAATGGATTAACAATGGGCTTGGAGTATTGAGAGAAAGACCAACGCATTCTTGGGTTGTGGTCTTTTCATGGGATTTGTTGGCAATAAGAAAATAATAGAATAATGCCAGCCTTATCCTTTAAGCACTGATTGCACGTCTAACCCGACAGCAGGCAGATTCTTCACTCCTCAACAACTCAGACCAGAGTAGTTATTTTTCAATTTAAGTGATGGCCCATCGTCGCCCTCAATCTGTAAAAGCTCTCAGCCAGTGTCTCTTCATTTCTTCGGCCTCGTAATGGAGCCCGGCTTTCATCTCTCCAACTGCAAAGCCCTCTGACTCCTGCAGCAACTAAGGCGGTAATGATGACAACGTCTCCTGGAAGGGGGTTGATCGCTCGCTGAGCCCATATTCCAAGTTTCCGCATTGCCAATTAGCCAGTACAGCCCAAGCTTAAAAAAATGAAATGAACCCCCTGCAGCCTCTTGATGCTGCTTCAGACATTTCTCTTAGCTGTTAACCGGCATATTGTACACAGGAACAGTGTCTGACAAGTAAAGGAAACTAGAGGACAAAGCGCAATGGCTGTAATGTGCTCTTCTGTGCTCCGGCTGTGCAGATACCAAGCAGTAACAAAGCCGGTTAGATTGCAGGAGGAGATCCACTGGAACTATTTTTGACACTACTGTATATGTGAGCCCTACCGTGGTGCAGCGTCTCCTGGGATGCCTGGATGTGTGAGGGCTGATCTATTTTTTGATAAGCATCAGGAAATGGCATAGGAGCAAAATCTCATATGGCCTGAATAGAACTGTGTACTAGAGTCGCATTATTCAAGGCGGACAGGACGGGAGAGTGGTGTCTTAAATAACCATGACAGACATGATGTGATCCCCGAGGAATAAATTGAATTATTGGATTACTGCTGCAGCGTGGATGGGAATGCCCCTCCCACAGATGAAAGACCCAGTATTAGGGGAGTGTGACATAACGAAAAGCTGAGTATCACTCTGGTCTTTCTTCCTCTTTTCTCTTTCTTACATTCCCTTTCTTTGTCTTTTTATTACAGAGACTACCCCCTTCATCACTGTGCTACAGGAGAGTTTAATTACCTGGGGATGTCTTGATAAGAAATGATTAAGTATGCGAGGGTAAAAGTCATTAAGGCATGTTGGAAAGTCTGCAGAAAGAATTCGTTTTTTTGGGGGGTTTTTTGCAGCGTCTGAAACGGTGTGCGATCTGGTACTGTTCCACCTGCAGGTCATGGACACTATACATTAGCTACTGTCTACAGACCCATTTAAGGGAGCTCACAGTGATGATTTCACCTCCACAACACAGTGACCTGGTGCTGTGGAGGTGAAATCATCCTGAAATGCAGAGGAAGTAGAAAACGTGGCTAAGCTTGTTGTAAATCTGTGAGTGTGTTCTCAAGCTGATTAGTGATTTGATTCGAGAGTTGTTGAGTGAGCGTACTCTCAAATATCAGATATTCTGCTGCCTGATTGACATGCATGGTGGTGTGAGTAAGGGTGCTGACTGGCGTGGCATTGATTGGCTTCTGTAGCTAAAATTGAATTGAGTGTCTCTCCAAATTTATATTTAGAAAAAGTCAAACATAAATATTGCATTTTGTGGCAGAGAGCTGCTTATCTACAGCTCCTTAAATTGAGTGCGATAAGGGTATGAGGACACTTGCTGGTGAGGCTTCCACCTGTGCAACCCTTCCTACGTATATATCTGACAGATCACATATTATTTCCACAGACTGTTAAAAATATAAATCTCAGTCGATGATTTTGTAATAACAGCTGCTTCCCTTCTCTCTCGGATATCTTGGAGCAACGTATTTTGTAATATTTGTTGCATTTCTCTGCAGTAATGGACATTTAAGATGTTATAAGCCCCTGTCAGAAGCTCACAAACTGCTGACAGGTGAAGTGAAGAACATTGATTATCTGGCTACAATGGCACCCGTCAGTGGGTGGGTGGGGGGGGGGGGGTATATTAGGCAGCAAGTGAACATTCTGTCCTCCAAGTTGATGTGTTGAAGCAGAAAAAGCCAAACTGTGATGGCTGGACTACTGGGTCAGAGCAGCTCCAACACAGCAGCTCTTGTGGGGGGGGACCAGACCTACACAGAACCCGTTAACACCTCGGATTAAACGCAGCCCTTTAAATCCCCTGGATTATTTGTAGTATGGGCTGGCTCCGACTGCGGCATGCACACTGGAGTTTTCCCCCCTTTTTCCTCCCACTAATTTATGCCATAAACAAATATCACATTTCTGGGTCATAAATCCGCAGTCAGCTCTCTGGAGCATCAGCACTGAGCTTTGTTATTCAAGGGGGGGGGGGGGGGGGGGGGGGGGGGGGGGGGGG
>JAVQJF010107933.1:0-104206 GCA_036023855.1 Gadopsis marmoratus
CCCGGGAAGAGCTAGAAAGCGTTGCAGGGGAAAGGGACGTGTGGATAACCCTGCTTAGCCTGTTGCCTCCGCGACCCGGCCCCGGATAAGCGGTGGAAAATGGATGGATGGATGGACAAGCAAGACTTGCTGCACTTCAGATGTTTGTTTGTGAATGGACCAGCTTGAGAAATAGAGCGTAAAACGCGATGTTAGCGACTGTTTCCACTGAGAGAAAGTCAGCGATGACTTCTGGGAGAGTCAACTCTTGGATGCATCATGGGAAATACACTTTCTGCAGGAAGTCACTGCACATGGGCCAGAAACAATTTTTGCATTTGTATAGATTGTACGAAATAAACAAATGAGATATGTAATTATAGTAAGTGTTACTTAGCTAGTTGGTATTTTTGTTACTTCCCCATTGATTTAATGATAAAAATGCTCAGTACCGCGTCAGCAGCTCAACATATAGGAAACACACACAACACAATGCTTACTTTTGGACAGAGCCAGGCTAGCTGTTTCTCCCTGCTTCCAGTCTTTATGCTAAGCTAAGATAACCAGCTGCTGACTATATTTTCATATCTAACGCACAGACATGAGAGTGATATCAATCATCTCATCAAACTCTTGGCAAGAAAGCGAGTATGTTTATTCCCAACTATTTCTTAAACGTAAACTGTAAAAATCATATGACAAAATTAGGATAGTTTAGGTTAAATTGCGAACATGCTATAAATGTCACATTAGTCATATTAATGGAAACTATACACAAGCATATTCAGCAGGATTTAGGAAACATTCATTGTTATTGTTTGCACAGATGCTGGCTTCCTCAGTGGTAGAAGGAGAAGTGTTTTCCACTTGGCTGTATTTCACTGAGTCAACAAACAGATTAAACAAGGCCATGATGCCTTCGTGTTGTCAGTTTATTTGACTATCGCACCTAACACTGTTTTTATGCAGAGTCAGCTGGGCGGAGGTTAACCTCAGACATGGCCGACGGTACGGCGAGAGGCATGACCGTGAACTTTACGACATTTCGAAGGCGGTATAGCTCAGACGAGCAAAGGACCACCCACCACCTGAGATGGACAGTTCATATATCTGTGCCAGGAAATGCCCTCCTTGAATGCCAGCAGGGGGGGGGAGGAGATAAACATGTTGGGGCTCTGTGATTCACAAGCTGGCAAGAGGTCAAAACTCTAACGAGTTACACAAGACAGATGTTTACTCCCACATGAGCTACAGCTGCAATTCAGGACATCAATATGTAGCATGTACAGCTCTGGAAATGTGCTCTGAAGGTCTACAGGCGTACATTTGTATGCTCAGGCAGTATGGGGGATTTCCTTGAGTGCAAAGGGTATGATAAATGCCGAATCATCACATATGTATGAAAAAAAATCCTTCTTCTTTAAACACATGTTCTCCGGACTGTTTTTAAAAGACTCTCAGATCTGCGCCAACTTAACTGACTGCTAAGCATCAGAGAGATTAACAAGTCGTAAATCTAAAGTGGAAATAATCTGTCTGCGGATACAAAATGTGAGTGTATTTGTTCACTCATTGGTGCATGTGTGACTGGCTCCTGCAACAGAACACTTTTGTTCATTATCATTTTCTCAAACCTTTCCTCTCCTGTGGTGAAGTCATTAGCCTTATCCACAAAAAATATAAACATTTAAGAAACAAAACACCTGAGACATTTCACACAATAGCTCAGCAGACTAATGCCACTCATTAGCAGACACTTGGGTATGGTTATTGCTCAACTGCCTGGTTTTCCTGTGTGTGTGGGATTCATTACATTCGGCTCCATTTCCTCCAAATGGAAACGCAAACCAATAGAAACCCTGTGATCGTTTGCCAGTTTCAATTAAATCCTGTATTCTAAACCAGTAGAGCCTGTGTTTTAAGATGCAAATGGTTATTTCAGAAGGTCAACAAATTTATTGTCACATCCGTATTGGTTAGTGTTTATCCTGGCTTCCTCCTAAATCTTTTGCAAAGCGGACATGAGTTTTCAAAGTATGAAAGGAGCCCTTATGTTTACTATCGCTAAACGCTTCTGCTTCCAGATCTGTTTCCATCCTGTCGTGTCTCAGTTGTACTTCTGTTGCCATTTTCCACAGCTCTGCTGCTGCCTCACGAGTGAAAGTTTTACAATGTCGCTCATACAAAATTCCGTTTAACTCTTTATTGTGCTGTAACAGGAAGGGGATGCTGGTATTGCTAAGCATAAACCCAGTAAGCACCAGGACATGCTTTCATCCAACGTAACATAAAGTTTGATATTCGCATGTCTGAGAAACATATTGTACATTTATTTACCCAGTTTCCAAGCCGTCCTGAGTCTCCTGGTTCACCCGGAAGACCTCTGTGACCCTGCAGATAAATTAAAAAGAATATCATCACAGATTCTTCTTGTCTTATTAGTATGTTCAGCCACTTTTCACCATGTACCGGGTACAGTCACCTTTGGGCCTGGAGGTCCCTGAATGCCAGGTTGTCCGTTCACACATTTGCAAGATGCTCTTCCAGCTGTCAGGCCAATCTCTGCATACCCTCCACACTGCCACGGACAGGAAGGTGAGACAACAGTTTTAAAACTATACACACACCTCTTACTGAGGCAGTGAGACCATGCTGAATGGGAGCTGACTCACCACACTGGAAAGCTCACAGCAGCCCTCTGAATAAGCCTGCTCGGGGTCACATGACACCTCCATCTGCTGGAGGTCCACCTGGAGAAAGACAGGAGATACCATGAAAAATAAAAGTTGCATCCCAAAACACAAGAAGGTGTAATATTACATTAGACATATACAAATCTAAGCTGTTAACGTACAGACACAGAGCGATCTCCTACAGCCCGCTTGACGATGGAGGTGTACCCTCGGTGGATGACTGGCCTCGGCTCAACAATGGACTCCACACTGACCTCTTCACAGTCTATTAGCAGCTTCACCTGGCTGCCCTTCACACTCAGCGCCAGCTTGTGCCACTCCCCGTCAAACAACCCTTCCACACCGCGGAAGGTCCTCAGCATCTGGCTCCCATGGTGGCTGGTGTAGAAGAAGTCTAAAGAGCGTGCATCGCCCTGGAAACGCAGGCCGACTTGCTCTCGCCCCTTGGGGTCACTGACCTGCCACAGGTCCCAGGATTTCCTGGCAGTGTCCTTGGTCACCTTAAATGTTGCGATGACGGAGTAATCGGAGGGAAGTCCATCTGGGTACACATCACTGTGGCACGAGAGCGAGTTTAAGAGAGCTGGATAACATCAAAGTGTGGCGACTTTCCTCACAAACAATTAACAGTTAAGGACTTTTGTAGGATCCTAAGGGTTTTATTTTATAAGAACATGGATAAGTAGAACCAGAGCTACTTGAATGTTATGCTTAAATTCCACATTAGCATATGATGCATTTCTTTGTAACTTCCTGTTAAATCTTTGTTGATGCACCACTTAGTAGACAACCATTCATTGTAGGTTCACTTTCCTCAAAAGACAACGCTGCATTCATTGTCAGGGTATAAGAGTAGAGAGAAACAAGACAAAGTGTCTACAGCCATGCAAGCAGCTCTGTGAGGCACAGTGGTGCTTGGAGCTAAATGCTAGCATCAGCATGCAAACATGCTCACAATGCAATGCTAATATGTTGATGTTTGGCACGTGTAGGATTTAGCATGTTCACCATCTAATTTAGCTGAATGCAATCCATCTAATAGTTGTTGTTGATATTTTAGGGTCGACCAAAGTGATGGACAGAGTGCCAATATCCCAATCACTGCAGTTTTGAGAGAAACTTCATGAAATATTTGCATTCCATTCAACTGTTATTTCTATAATTTTCCAATTATGTGAGTAATCATAGATTAACATTCAAGATATCAAATACACCATTTGCATGTGGACGTGTCTTTTAAGCTCACAAATCAGAACTTTAAAGAAAGTTCTTTAACTTCTCAAACTGCTGTAGATGATTGTTGATGCGGTGTGGCTACAGGTGCAAAACTGCTTTTCAGCCTGGTATTACGTTACCCTTTAGGCCATATGCCTGTGGTCAGAAGTGTACTTTGTTTGTTTGCACCTGAAACCACACCCAGCAGTGATGTCAGCATGTACTGTACACTGACACACCCTAGAGTGCACTTCTATATCACTGCAGCCAGGTGAGAAGTTAAACCACTGGATATCAGCAAAAACTAGATTTTCAGGCTGTTAAGTGACTCTTTAATCATTCTCCAGCTTCAGCGAAATTTACTGGGCTCAGGCAGACTAGTACTGTACCTCATGGTCCTCCGTAGATGAATAGAGGGGTTGACACGGTAGGCAGTCGCCTCAGGTTGAGACCCGTTGACTCTCCTGACTCCTCTCGACTCCGGCACACGAAACTCCTCTAGCAGATCAAAACCTCACAGCAAAAGCACGGTGCTTAGTTTGCTGATCCAGCATCAAAGGCGCTGGACTGCTTCTAAATCTTATGTCAGCGCTGATATCACTGATTTTCCGAATGGTTGCATTACTCATTGTCATTAATACCGGCATCTCTTCGCAGGTACAATGAGGTCATATATTAAACTTCATTAACATAAATACGTTGTTTATTTTCTTTCATGGGTGGATTTGGCTACTGAATTCTAAGCACTGGACCTTTTGTGCTGCAGTTTGAATGAGATCAGAATGGCTGTGAGGTTAAAACGGGTGGAGGTAAGTAGGTGAAAGAATCTGATTACAAATTAAGTAGAAAAACCTGGAACCTGCTACTGTGGCATGTTAACAAGTTACCCGTTGATTTTTAGGAAAGAGACTAAGTATGCTGTGAGATTTGTTTCTGTGAAATCGCCTGCTGTCTGTGACCAAAATCTGCAGAGCCGTCATGTTAACCGGTTTATTCATGGTAACAGGGAGACTCAGTTGGAGACACGTATACAGCTCAATCCCAGGGTGACCTCTTTGACCTCTTAGTGTCCACATAGCCACTGAGACCAAGACATGACTGCTGTGAAGGCAAACAATGGACTACGAACTGACAAACACTGACACCTGCTGGTTGTGGTGGGTAGTACAGTGTTCAACTGTAAACTATAATCACAGGAGATCATTAATATGATATATGTGATTATTGTTAATAAGGTTTTATATGATACATTTAAAAACACCTCAGTAAGATTATAAATGTCTTTAATAGGAGTACTCTGGCAAAGATAGCAGCATATAACAAGTCCAACCCCACACAATTATTGTTATGCAGTTGGAAATATGCTGTAGTCGTCAAATAAGTATGAAAAAATGTAAACTTACTTTGGGACTTTTGACATTGGGTCAGTCCCAAGGTGGCAAAGAGGGCTGCAAACACCAATATATCTTTGTAGGTTGGCATTTTCGGATGTTTGAAGTCAGGGGCTATAAATTCCTGTAGTACAGAAATTAAATAAATTGGTAATTCAGTAAATCAGATTAACTGATATATGAGTGCACAGTTAAATAGAAGCAAGTCACTCAAATATGTTTCAACATGATACATTTCTATGCATAAATATAAAAGATTTAGAAAGAGTAAAGAACAAAAAACAGATAAAAACCAAACATGTAATGCTAAATTCCTTGTACTAACCTAATGAAATATAAAATCAAAACTGGTGAAATTTTTCTTTTTAATACTTTTGAATGTGAAATATTTTAATTTCTTTGATACAACACAATTACTAAGGTTTTATAATCATATTATATAAGATTATCTGCCTACAAAAGGAATATTTGCATGCAAACCTTATCAAGGTTCACACCATTACACTGCACTAATATCTAGAGAACATACACGGCTGATCAAACTACATTGCCCTCTGTTTCATCAGCAATCTGACATCATAGGTAACGGCCAATTTATGCAATTCCCTACTGGCTTCATAAAATGTATTTTAAAAATAAAGAATGAAACAGAATGTTGTAATTACTCACATATTCCTGAAAAAACAAGTCCCAGGGCTCCTGCTGATGGATCTTTACCAGTTCCTGGTGTGATGGTATATCCCGCTCTAAAGTGCCATCCCTGGGCCAGTGTTTGAGCTGAACAGGAGGACCATTCAAACTAGAAGCTCTGGGTCTCAGAGGATCCTGACCCCTGAGCACCACTCCACCTTTGGTTCCCAGGGGATCTGTCGCTTCTCATAGGCCAGTTACACCTACAGTATATGTCCAGAAAAACTGAGTCATCACATGAAATTTAGGTGAACATACCAGGCCCTTTATGTTTGCTAAAGCTATTGAAAGGAGAAAATCATAGTCACGTTGAAGAATACAGCAATGCTTTAGCAAGGTTTAGTTCAATGCACCTCTCAAAGAAGTGTTTTACTGTACAGACCTTTGGTACGTCTCTGTACACGTCCACTGGTTCAGTTAGAAAAAATACTTTTGTGGGGGACTGTTGTAGAAACTTTGTCTACACGGGTTTTAGTGTATGTTCATTCAAGGCCATGCTTTATCATCTACAGAGTCTCACTGAGAGAAAGATGTAGTATGTCACAGCTAAACACAAGATGCTCTGCAAACACTCCACCAAGGAGTAGAGCACACCTTCAACCTAAACCACCACAGTGCATCTAACAACGGGAAACTGTGGGAAAAGACTGCCGAGTATCACAAATACTGCTTCAATATATAGATACAAATAGAAAATTGAAAAAGTGTTTTTGAAGTGTTATAATTCATGAAACCACTGTCACTAATTTAGGTTTGTAAGAGATAAGAGCTACTGATCGAATTGTCCAATTACCCTTAATTAAACCTGTGTAAAGCCCTGTGGCGACCTTTAATGCCCAATAAATTATTTTAGTTCTGCAGCATGAGAGAAAGAGACGTAGACAGAGGGACAAACATGAAGATAAAACAACACTAGTTTACAGCCATACTAGCATCTCTGTGAGGCCGTATTTAAGCTAAATTCTAACACCAGCATGCTAACATGCTCACAATGACAATGCTTACATGCTGACGTTTAGCATATTCTTACTATATTGAAGATAGACCTATAGACAGACATCCCTAGACGTCCCCCATGCTAGCATGGTTAATAAAAGGAGCTAAAACGAGCAAAGCAGAGAAGATTCTGTGGTCCACGCCCGTCATTGGTGGTTTTCTGCAAGCAGGTTTATTACAAAGAAATGTTACAGTAACAATTTCAGCTCTACCGAAATTAACCACACATTGACATAGATGCACAAGAGAATGTCTACATGGAGTGGCACCTCTTCAAGGTCAATGCACACGCTGCTGGGAAGTGGTCAAACTAAACAGGGACTGCACCTGCTCACAAACAAACAGGACTTAAAAGCTTGATGATTACGAGGTTTCTGCTACTAGCCTTAAATAGTATTTTTCAAAGGTTTCTGCAGTGCTTACTGGGGTGTATTGTAGTATATTGCATTGCCCTTTATATGCATGTTGGCAGTATATCATAGCATTTAAATAGATAATTGCAGTGCCTCAAATGGTACCATAATGTACCATCTTACTCCAAACATCAGCACACATAAATTACAGTACATTCAGTAACTCTCAGAGCGCTATCCCGCATGTTGCCCTTCATTAGTGTGTTTAGAAATGTTAGTTAGCCATACAACGTAGTCATTCCCAGGTTTTCTAGTGTTTTGGACAGGTTTTGCATCAATAAAATAAAATACAATAAAAACAATTTGACATTTTTCACAAAAAATAAAATACATTAAAACAAATACACAAGGCCATTAACATTCCATTCTCACATAATATTAAACCATATTGCCTCTCAACAGAATATTTTACATCTTCGCAACAATTTAAATAACACTCAACACATTTGTAGTCTTTTAAATTAGATATCTCCAGTGTCCGTTACATGTTTAGGGTGCAACTAGCTCTTGGGTTGTTTGTTTTCAAGGCCACTGACTATCGCTTGGATCCCTTGGCCAGTTTGCTTGTGGGAGTGGTTCTTCTCTGAGGAGTGGGGATCTTGGAGGGTTTTCCTCCGTGTTGACGGGACGCAGAGCGTGGCGTCACTCGCGCTGAGTCACCAACTGTCTCAGACACATCTGAGCACACCGACTGGATGTCTGAGATGTCAAAGTCAGAGGCGTCGCTTCCTCTGCGACTGCTCCCTCTGCTTCCGGCTTTACTTCCAGGTCGGCTGGAATTTTTTCTTGTCTCTAGAAAGATCAAATCAAGGACAATAATGTATGAACTGCTAAGAATGAGGATAAACAGTAGAGATACCAGTGACATGGACTTTACGTATATGTTTACTAGATTAAATACTGTGTTGATTTAAAGTTGATCTTTTCTCTGACTGTTTGTTTGCTCCTGGCATGAGGCACATGCAGGGAGCAGTAAACCCAAACCCCTTCAATGACCTCAGGCTGACATCTCAGAAGCTTCACTCATCATTTTCTAATTCTAGAATTAAATCCTTAAGACACCTGAAAATGTTATTGCAATCTCAACATGCATTTTTTTTTATCAAACATATAAATGTTTGAGTTATATTTATGTTTGTTCTTCAACAGTGACTAAATTGTTATCATTCCTTGAATTATCTTTGATTCACACACGAGACTGCCCCAAACAGACAGAAACACATTTCCTTCGAAATACTATATGGAAAAGAGCGACTGAAGTTGCTCTCTACTCACCACCTATTGTCTGTGTGCGAGCTTTCATTACAGCAGCGCTGATCAAGGTTCCCTCTTCACCAGACTGAAATCCTTTGCCTGACAAGTAACCAGGCAGACGTAACTTGCTGCCTTGAACTGGTGTACCCTGCAAAATACAGAACTTTCATTACTTTCATTTGTAATAAATGGCAGTTAACTGCACAGCATAAGGACAGTTTCACCAGCTGAAGTACGTAACAAGCAAAATCCTTTCAACAAGCCTTATTTTTGCAACAACTGAGGAATCTCTTTTAGAAGTAGGTAGTATTTGAATTATATGTTAAATATTAAGTTAAAAAGCCATTAAACAATCATACAGGCATAGATTACATATAAAGACAGACATTTTTGTCAGCAAATAATTAAGTATTCTGCACATTAGTAATCAAAGAATTTAAAGCTTTTAGACCCAACTGAAATCTCAAACACATAAAACCTCTTTGTCCAACATCGTCCAGATCGTTGTCCGTGTTTTGTTTTTCATTGCGGAGTAAAATTTGCAATCAGCTAACATAATAATTATGAAGAAGATTTCAGTTGAGTCATAAATCTGAAGCGTTCCACATCATGTGCTGTATATGACTATACCTCTGAGGATGAACCTTGGCTCTCAAAGGAGTCTGATGACTTAAGAGGAGTGGAGTTTTTGCTGTTTGTAAGCCAGGGCTTATCATAATTGCGGGTTATGTGTTGGGGAGTCTGGGGAACAATGGCAAATCAAAAAACACAGACATGGATTCACAAATCAAAACCTACAAGAAACACTAGATGGATGAAACCATGTAAAATAATGTAAAATAAATAAATAAACTAAGGCAGGTAAATGAGAGGAAAATCATGGTGGGGAATGATCAGTCTACATGGTGATGGACAGCTAGACAATAACTGACTCTCACAGCAGAGTGGAGCCTCTCACCTTGAGTGTACTGGTCGCTGCTGGGTTTGATGGGACCGCGCAGCTCTGACTGGAGGTGGATCTGTTGGGAGAAGCTCCTCTGGACGACGGCCGAGATCTCCGGCCGCGGTAGCGGAAGCTCGCCATCACCTGAGTGGTTCCCTCTGGGAGGATGAACTTCTCTCGCAGCTCCATGTTGGTCCTTCCTTTAGCTAAGAAATGACACTCCAAATTAGCCATATTGCACAAATACAACTGGGATTATTACCATTAGTGTTTTTGTGGTGATGATGACGTGACTTAACGCTTTATTTTCTAACTAACAACTTCCCAATAAGTTTTCTAGGACATTTCCTTGAACGAACTGTTCAATTTAACAAATATTCATTCATTATTAATTTATTATCAGAAACTTTATTTTTCATATATGTTGAATTGTATGCTTGCTGTGGATAAAAGTTTATGAAATTTCATTTTGGCTGCTAGAAGTCTTTGTAGGTTACAATGGGAATTAATTAATTATAAATGTATCAATTTAACACTTTTTCTGTTTCCCCTATAATTAGCACCACATTACAAAGCTGCTTCCAGGAATAAATTGTTGGGAAATTATTAGGGAAATGCGGATCTGTCAAATAAAGTGTTACCATGATGTGATCTGATTTTAAACAAAGCAAAAATAATAAAATGAATTAAAACAAAAGTTGGGATTCAAATCCTGAAAAAAAACTATGAATCTCATGCAGCTTCACATCTCATCCATACGCGTCCAACAGAAGTCCTTCTGCAACAGAAGTACAGAAGCACTTCTTTGTTTGCTTGGACTGCTAAACAAATGGTGAACAAAATACAAACAAATCAAAGTGTGCCTGAAGACTCCCTCACCAAAACGGCCCAAATTAGAAGAATTACAAAAAAAAAAAAGAAAACAAACTATACATAATGAACCAAACACACATTGCGCGTGTGATATATACAGGCAACGTCATCACTTTCCCCAATGACGATGTTAAACAGTTTTATGTTTACAGTCAGCTAAGCATCTCTTGAACCTTTCATACTGTCTTCAAGTGCTCGTTTGTTTGATTGTCGAGCAAACCTGAAAACTGCAAAAGAAGATCTGCACAGAACGCTCGTGACATGCTGAGAGAGACAAAAGAGCTACTGTGGAGGTCCCAAAACAGTGTCTTAGAGAAAGTGACAGTGACTCACACAAACAACTGCATGCATGAATGACAGTTGATTGTGAGTGGAGCTGCATTCACAGCGAGCGCTCACACACAGCTACAGTAGTACACGCCAGGAAACAACACAAGCAGCACACACTCTCGGATGTGCAGACACACATACCACTGGTGGGTTCATGGAGCAAGGTGAGAATGTGTGAGATTTGCCAACCTATAGGAGACTGAGTAATTGAAGAGTTTGATTCCGAGCGCAACATTTTGCTCCCGTGGTGATGAACTAGAAGAAACGGTATCATGTACAGCAGGAGGAAGGTTTAGCAGGAAAAACAGAAATGCGATAGTTAATACAGAAGGTAGCAGAAACCAGCAGAGTACATAAAGCTTTTGCACTAGATGTGGACCCAGATGAGATGTTTCCATACTGAGATACAGGAGAGGGCGCCAGATTGGTGATTGTACTAATGTATAACTGTTCTTACTCTCAACATTAATGTTCAACTTCCTTAAGAGATTTTCAAAAATGGATAAATGACCCAAACTGTAATAATCACTATGTCATTCAAGACAAATTTGAATGTGTAAATCTTTCAATATTTAATCTATCAGCCCTGCATTCTGACTTCTTCCGGTGAAATCTTGAACTCACCACGACAGGGGTCGTTCTTCACCAGAAACTCATCCAGAGCCATCCAGCCTCCTCCCACCCGAACCATCACAGTGCTGCGTAAAATCCGTACCAGTCGAAGCTGTTGAGAGTCTCCAAACTGCGGCGGGGGGTGAAAGAACAGAGAGGGGATGTATGAAAACACTCACTCACTGCAGGCTAGAAGCTTGTGCAACACTGGAAACCAGACTGGTTTGGATAATCAAGATTATTCCAGTTAGTTAATCAATGATTTATTTTTATGTGTAATTAGGCAGCAGTCAATCCAAATATTCCATGCAGATTTTAAACAGCCGTCAAAGATGCTTTGTGTCCACTTCAGGACTGATTTCCTTTCCATGTTGCACAGATTTACACAAACAGGATTAAGACACAAAAACAAACATTTCACAAAGACGCAAATTACACAAAGGTCAATCCAACTGGTTTTCTCGGTGTGTTGGTTTGTGTGATTCAAATGTATTAGTCCTAAATTACTATAAACGTTCATTAATACTAAATGAGCTCATGCTAAATTGGTAGTCAATTTAGCATACCTCGTGCGTAAAATCACCTGATGTTAACCCTGGCTCATTTATTGTTGGATCAAAATGATTAGCTAATATTCGCTCATTGCAGGTATTGTATGTTGTACAGTATATTGCTATCTGTGTGTATCATTTTGGCCATTTAGAGAAATGGTGCCTTCATTACATAGTTTTTGTGAAGTTTGGTGGGCTTAACTGTTTTCAGCATTTTAGACAACTGCCTGATATCACATAGTGTAATTAGATTTATTCAGAAATAGCAGAATCAGCACTAAAACTATAATATCAGTCATGCTTTACATTGATATCTGTTACAGTTTATAGCAAAAATTACAGCTTGACTGACATTTTTTAAATAATTTCAGCTAATTTGTGGATTCAGGTTATAATGTCATTATTCTGACACTGTCTGGCTCCAGTTTGCTGCCTTTACTGCAGGTTGAGCCTGTGAAAAAAACATTAACTGAAGGCACATTATTACACCACCAGGAGGCACTAATGTATAATAATTTGCCTTCATCTGACCAACCACAGGTACCTAGCATGTTGTTGGTCGTGAATGGCTCAAGGTTTATGAGGTGAGGGGAGGCAGAAGTCAAACAGTTGGATATGACCATGAGCAATTTGCACACAAACACAGTCACAGACAACCAGAGCCGCATGCTTTCTGTCAAAAACAACTTCACATCATGATCAAGCGGACAAACAGCAATCTCCTGCAATCCAGCGCTTTGTTGCACTCGCTACAACTATGACTCAGATACTCAGGATGCATTGACACTGATGCAGATCCAATGTAGCTACCTCCAATGACACACTGAGAACAACATGAGGAATGGTTCAAGTCAGATCTGTCTAATCCACCACAGTGTGACACGCAGACATGACAAAACACCGATGACCCTTCGCTAAGTGCCTGCTATCTTATGATATCTCTTCAGCTGCTAGAAATCCTGCACTTGCGTATGATTATCAGAATGATTTAATGCCACTGGTGAGTTTTGTGATCAAATACATTAAAGGTGATGATGATCTGGAGGATAAAGAGGCACAAGACACATCTTAAGAATAACCATTTACCAGAATACAGCTTTCCAAAACTGCAACGTGTAGGTGGGGGGTAAGATTTTGATTTTCCCTGTTTGCTATTGTCTCATCGCCGATTAAGGAGTCATGTAAGCAGTGAACCAGACCAAACTGTCGAAAGAATTATTTCAATTCAATTGTTGTGTGATACATCAATACAAACCACTAATGCCTTTATGCCCTCTTACTAACACCTCCCATTATTCATCTTAAATCAACAAGCTTCAGAAAGCATATGTGGCATATGAACCCATAGCAGCAATGCATTTTAAATAGCAACATGCGGGTATTAATTCAAATAAAAAAGCAAAGTATTCATTGAAATCATCAAGGTTGCCCAACTATGAAAATAAATGAATAAACAGTGTCAGTTACACAAAAGTATGTCAGCCAATGTTGAGGTAAATTCATTCCCATGATACTGAAGCGCCAAAGGCAAGCACACAGAAAGCTTTATTCCCCAAACTGCACAGCAGATGAATTTATGCCCGTGGACCAATAAAGACATATGGGCTGAAATGGCGTTGGCACTTTAATATTGTATTTTCTGAAACTCATAAGCAGATATATAAAACATGTACTACACCGATGTTTTACAACAAAACAAAAACGTGTGCCATCAGAATAATCAGAAAAATGCTATAAAATGCTAAAACACATAAGGCCATTTTAAAAATCACATTTTATGTTCAGATCACATTCAGCTACCATAAATCTTTGGACTGAAAACACAGCTTTAGGCCAGTGTTCCTTATGGATTAAATCAGACGGCCACAGATCTTTATTTCTACTTCTGAGTTTCAGTCTGTAAACATCAGCCAGGAATCTGGGCAGAGAGTGTTAATCGGAAAGCAGACATGGTAAATGAGAAAGGACACAAGGTTTGATACAGAAGGGTAAAAACAGAAGAGGGCTTTCATATATACCTGGTTTCCAAGGTAGAACTGGTGACGTGAAAAGCAATACAAATATAGAAATGTTAGAGCTTTTAGCATGTATTAACCTTTATTGACACTTTTTGCAGCAAATTCAACACTTACCTTCAGCTACTAGTATTCAAAACATTTCACAATCTTGACATTGCTTGCATTTGCAGAACCACACCTTGATCTTAGTGTGACAGAGTGTAACAGGTTCAAATCTGCTTACCCGGTATTTGTTGGCACCAATTTGCTCCACTTGGAATCGTTTCGGACATTTGCATTTTGCTACTTGACGTGTAACCTACAAACAGAGAACGTGTTATTGCACCATAATTCCCTAAACATGTCTCTAGTTTTCAAAACACTGGGCATGAGGCTTTGCATCACCTCATCTTCAATTTTGTCAGCGTCTGTTAGCGGTTTGTAAGCGTCTTTGTTGGGATGAAGAGCTGCCACAAACTCATAGTAGTCAATGTAGCCGTCACCGTCTCTGTCAAATATGTCTGCTACGGCGCTCATCTCCAGACGACTGGTAGGGAATTCTATTGAAGAGACATTACAAAAGTGTTAGAAAAATTAGCATTTTGCTGGCTGGGGTACATGCTGTTAGGTTGAGAGTTTGTGTGTTGGACACTTACTGGAGGAGAGAATGCCCTCTATGAACTCCTGCCGGGTCACCTTGCCATCTTGATCTTTGTCAATGCGTCGGAAGAAGTCCATGACACGAGATTTTTTATGGTTCATCCAGCGCATGTAGCGCTTCCGCCACACATCAAAGTCAAAGTTGGCAAATTCCTTCAACTGCACCGAAAAAATAAAGGCTGATTTGAACAAACAGAACAGCACACATTTGCAGAAACAAAGTGCTCGATTCAGGTTTGTGTTAAACCCGAGTGCTTCATTACCTCCTCCAGTCTGTCCATGGCATCATTGAGTTTCCTCCTTCTGTCCAAAGCCAGCAGCCACACATGCTGCCACTTTGTGACCAGAAGGTTCACCCGGGGGTTTTTGGTTTCAATGGGAGCTTGTGTTGCTGACGCATACAACGTTTGTGTGGGAGATCGTTTTCCTGTAAGTGAAAGACAAAAACCTCCATAGTGTCTGTGTTCTTCTCCCTGTGTAACAAGCTAAAATACATTAGCAATGACATCATTCCAGGTGCTACAATGAGAGAGATGAGGATGTCACGTCACCCTGCAGTGATTAAACACTAAGCCAGATGGCACGGGTCACTCTCCATGAGGGGTATTTGTGGGATACATACTTCCAGGTCTTCCTTTGCCAAGCACAGGGATCTGTGACTGGATTTGCGGCTCCACAGCAGCCTTCCTTTTGTGTGTCTTGGTGATTTTGTCAACATCTGGTTGCTTCCTGGTCATTTCCTCCATGAATGCCTGCAGGGAAAAGCAACAAGCGTGCTTCATTGGTTCATGGACACTGACTAATCCCAGTACAATTTTGACAAGAGCAGAAATGGTGAAAGTACAGTTTGCACAAATCTTTATGCCAGAATTATTATCTGCAGTTTTCCTTTACCTGGTGTTCTGCTATGAGGCTTTTGACCTCCTCGATCTCCTGCGGCAGTGGCTCCTTGTCCTTATCATTGAGGTTGGTCTCAGCCCACTGGAGCCACGTCAGCAGATTCTCCAGCAGCTCCTGAGTGGTCAACATCTCAGTGAGGGCCGTGGCCAGTCGCTGCTGGTGCTGCCTGGCCCAAGCCTGCACCTGTAACAGTGACATTACACACATCACTCATAATATATGGAGACAGAGTAATTCCTCTTGTGTGACAAGGCACAGGAAATGTTATGCTAAACCCACATGTCTGCTATCCACACCATCAATCAAAAAAAAAAAAAAAACAATTATTGTAGCTTGAAGCATCCAGATTGCGTTCCGTCATATCTGTGGGTATGATAGAGCAGAAAGACATGTGGCTGTGAACTGACCTCTTCAAACCGGGCTTTAATGATGGTGTTCCAGTGTTTGATGGTTGTGATAGAGTCTGGATGGCAGATGGTCAGTATAGCCTCCCCCAAACTGGTTGCTTTAGTTAGAGCCGCTCGCTTTTCCTCCAGTTTCTTCATGAACTCCTTAAAAAACAGCAAATGGGAAAGAGTTTCAGTATTGGATTATTTTCAGTAAACATAAAAATGAAACATTGCTCATGAAGTTTGTTGTAGTATTGGAGCAAGGCAGAGCTATTTCATTGGGATGAAATCATAGTTACGAACACTGCATTTTTGGCATCAAAGATGACATGGCATCTAGTTGCAATGATAGTATCAGGGTCTCAACTGTTCACTCCAGCAATAGACTTAATCAAAACACATGCCAGCGTGTTTCTTCTATTTATTAAAACAACCAAAAATGTCAAAATATACAATTTAAATTTAAACTTAAAGTTTTGCTTAAGAGAAACAAATAAAACATCTGCATTGCTTGCCTTGTGCTGTTCGATAAGCGCCTGCAGAGCCTCCTCATCATCAGGCAGGCTGCCATGGAAACGTAAACTCTGCTCTGCCTCAGCCAGCCACTCCAGCAGGATGTGAACAGTTGAGTGAAACTCCTCAGCCTGCAGATACAGACGCAGACGACACAGGTCAGTCAGGTTCACAGAGTCGGTTTTACCTTCTATCTAACGACTGTCGGGGCTCTACGGTACCTGACACAGGGCTTGCTCCAGCCTGGCCTGTTTGGACACCGAAAGGTTGCACACGGTCTCCCAGCGAGTGCTCAGCTCCTGCATCTGGACTTTGACCCAGGACGAGTCATCGTGGCTGCTCTCAATCAGCTCTTTGGCTGAACGTTTGAGGGCCTGAACGCTGACTGTCCTCTTTCCCAGCTCCTTCTGAAAAACCTGCAGGGACCAATCAGCGAAGGACACGGTCAAACAACACAAACCCACTGGCATGCGTTTCCTGTATGACATCAGAAGTTATCCAGCTGCTTTGAAAATAATTTAAACATTAATTTAGAAAACAAAGTCGGTTATTCCAAAGTGACTTATGACAAGAGACAGTGAAAAAAGGTTTGCATTTTTCCAAGTCGCATCTGATGTGTGTCAGATTTGGTAATTAACTAAGTTACAAAGATTTGTGTAATTCAAGCATATTTCTGACATTTATTATTTCAATGAAAAAGTGCTACGGTGATGTAGTGCAGTTATTATTAATAATAACACTGGAAATGAGCAAAGATAAGACCATCGGTTTTCCAGATAGAAAACTTCAAAGAACAGCGAGTCTCAATGGAAATGTACTACAATGCTGCGCTTTACAGTCCTACTGGTATAAGTGTCCTGTGACTCGAAAGGCCAAAAGGGGATTGGTTTGCTGGTTGTGTGTGTTCTTTCTCTCTCTCTCACTCTGTGATTGCTATCAGGTGCTATCAACTCGAGTTCCACCTGTGCGGCTGATTGATGGACTACAAAGGAGCAGCGTAGGAGGACAGTAGGAGGAGGGCTGTAGAGACAAAGAAAGTGCTGGAAAGACAGAGAGGAGCGCTGGATAGTGCGGAACGCAGAGTCGAGTCAAGCGAGTGCTGCGTGCTGTGCGAACGGACGTTGTGGTTGCGTCACTCTAGAAACGAGTTGTTATATAGTACGGGGAAGATGACTGGGTCTGACTGCTATTTTGTAGAGAAGGTAGTAGGACTGTTTTTGTTCTTTTCCTTGCACAGGTAGACGATCAGCTAGGAGTCATTTGTTTTTCTTTCAGTTCCTTTAGCAGTCACCCCTCCCTCCAGTCCTCTCCACTTCGTCCCCAGTAACTGTTCCTATGTGTGGTTGGCAGACCTACTAGTTACATCAAATCTTTGTCTTGTTTATGATTGATGTTAGAACTCGTTGTCTATGTCCCTGCCACAACTCTAGACTAGGGTGGGGACGTAACAGACTCCTATTGTATTAAGAAACAATTAATGAAGAAAGGATAGAGCGGTGTTAAGTGAAAACTTTAAGTTGGGTTTTCGACGCTGCCACTAAAGACATTTTTGAAGACCAGTGTTCATCCAACAGGTCAACAACGTGGGACATTCTTGGAGCTTTGGGTCATGCTGCAGTGTGGTCTGGTGTCGTTTTCTACCTTGTGGTTGTCTATCAGGTTGAGAACCAGGTCTATGTCTCCATGTACGGGCTGGTCCTCAGCCAGCTGAGGTTCCACTCTGTACAGCCAGTCGATGAGAGCCTGGAGAGCATCTGTGAACTGGCCGGAGAACAACAGGGCCTCCTCGAGCTTGTTTTGTCTGCAGGAGAGCACACGTTCACATCAACAGTGAATGAAGTACTGCAAATAGTCGGGACTAGTAGCTCATGGAGTAAAATACAGCATCAAATGTTGGATGATCTATCCTTACCTTTCTATTGATTTGCCACAAGCCGTGTCCCATTTGTCCCTCAGCTCACTCAGCATGTCGTCCAGCTTCTGATTATCATCCTGAAGGGAGGTCTTGTCTTTCAGCGCCCGTCCTGTTCGAGAGGTGGTGTCATACACTGAGTGTTTGCTGCCCAGAGCTTTTTGGAACTCCTGTGGATGAGAAACATTGTCATCAAAGAGTCCATCGTCCAACCAGCAAGTCATTTTACAAGCTGACAATAGTCAGGTTCAGTGGATTGCTTTAAAGTCTCTCTTTAGATGCACAGGGTTACAGTGAACCTTCTCAGAGGCTTTTCGTCCCATTACTGGTGGCATGTTGGACAGTATCCTAATCTGTGTGTGTTTTGTGATTAAGACAACAGTAATCTGTGAGGAAAACAAAGAGAGGGGTCAAAACTCAGGAGCCACCACTCCAGAGATTAAAAGTTTCCAAAAGCAAGGTCACTCGTAATACATTTGGTCCATCACGGGATGATGACAGGATTAGTACAACTTCCCCACACAACACTGCAGAGACAACAAGAGGGGACTGGGTACTCTGTAATGCAAGCAAATGCACGACTAATGGTTTGTGTAGATACTGTAATTCTCAAAATAAGCTTTCACTGATGGAATTGACTGCATTCAACTCCCATACATTACACAGCTTTCAGTATGTACACTGAACGAATTAAAGAAAAAAAGGTTTTTGAAAGGGAGTCTTCTAGTGTTTCGAGTCCTTGTGAAACCGGCATAAAACTGCTGTCTCATAATTATGGCATTAAATAATGGTTTGGATTCAGATGTTCATTCTGTTAAATGAATGAAACTGCTGTAGATGCTGTCAAAGATCCCTGGTTATATCAGCTTTCATTCTATTCCCAGCAAACCGTGATTAAACAATGCTCGGTCACCTTGTGCTGCGCCAGCTGCATCTTGATTTTGCCCGGGTCATTGGCAATTTCCACCTCTGAGTCCAGAGCCTTCTCAGATTCATCCAACCACTCCATCAGTTTATTCCAAGTTTCATGGAACTAATGAAGGATAAAGATACAAACACAGTGCAAAGCATTGTGAAAAAGGTATGATTTCACTTGATTTATCGCAGAGTCCTGTTAAATGTTCAGATGATTAGGTTTTCCGGCCCAAGGAACAGAAAAGGGCCAACTCTAATGAAAATGCTTTAATAGGCTGCAGACAGACTTCATATAATCTTTCCAGAGCTTTCCAATGATAATAAAAAGTCCTAACAGCAGTGAAACAATGCCTATTTGAAGGCAAGTATAAATATGCACAGAACAGTACCTGTTTCGCCCTCTTCCTGGCATCGTCCAGCAGTCGACCTCGCTCAACAGACCGCTGCACCAGCTTCTCCCAGCGGCCCTGCACGCTGAGCAGCAGGTTCTTGATCAGGACCACATCCTGTTTCTGGCTGAAGTACTTCAAATGTGTTCCTGTCTTGTCCAGTTCAATGATGTGGTCCCTCTGCGAGTTCACCTCTGTCACAAACATCTGTACAAACATGGCAGGAGGAGAGGAGAGAGGTTTAGGTCAGGTGTTATGCCATCAAGAGGGAGTTTTCAGCAGAGGTAGCAGGTGGATAAAAGCATGGAATTGCATTAAAAAGCCTCAATTTAGCAGCAGAAAAAACTTCACTTCTGTACAAACATTACCTTATGCTCATCGATCTGAAACATGATGGTCTCTAGTATGAGGGAGGCAGAGGATACCATGTTCAGTGTCTGCTCTGCTTGGGTTAGCCAGTTAATGAAGTCCTGCAGGGAGTTGTGGAAATCCGTGGCCAGCGTCAAGGCCTCTTCTAGTTTCACCTGTAGACACAACACATCACCACCAGTGTTCATGCACAGGGATGGAAATACCCGTTGTCTGTACGATAACCTGTGTCGCAGCTGAAAACAAACTATTTGGTTGCTACAACACTAGGTAACATTTACACTTCAGCTCTGCCAAACATGACCTCTATTTATACAGAGGAAGTTAACATCTCCGGAGAGGCTGATGGCGAAGCAGAAAGGGAATTATGAGCTTTTAATTGAATGAGAGAAACATCCACACCGACTCCATCGCTGGCAAACATCCATTTGCTACAGCCGAGGCCACTGGCACAGGCTCATCACATGACCCTAAATTCAGCGTAAATGACATTACAAACCTGATGAGAGCTATAATGTGTTTCTCTCGTACATTGTGGTTCACGTGGAGAGTCATGCTAAATATGGAACTGTCGTTTGACAGTCAGCACTTATTTCATTATCAGAATGCTCTTTTCTTGCTTGAAAAAGAGGACACCAGACTAGAGTGTCACGTTGCCGCGGAGAGTTTGGCCAGCAGCTGCAACTCTGTGCAGCTCTAAGATTTACCAGGCTTTGAATTCCTGGGAACAGGACCAAAGTAAATAGGAAGCAAAAGCAAACTCTCAAGCAGCCAGAATAAGGAGCTCCATATTGGGAGTGAGAGTGGTAAGGGAGAGATGAGTTATCTTTTTGGCATGTACATGTTTATTTATTATAACCACAAAAGTGAGAAAATGTTGTTCCAGAGGAATAACATAAGGAAGATATATCGTAGTGGCTGATGAGTTTTTAATTTGGCTCAAATATTAGTTGAGCGCCATTATTTTATGCACCTGCATTTTATGTCAACTGTTCACTATGGCAACATATGAGACCATTGTTTTTCCACGCTGGCTCAGACAGTAACTTGCCCGCTGTGATCTACAGTGTGACCTCTTCCTGTGCGTCCCTGCCAGTACTCTGTCCTTACACCATTCATTATCAGAACAAGAGTTAAAGGCTTGCAAAGCAGAGTCACAGCTCAAGTGTATGTCAGCAATCCCTGCCTGGGACCTAAAGCTGAGATTGTGAATCGCAACGCTAAGAGCGGTACTACCATAACTCCATACCTTTCTTTCAGCGACCTTCCCCTGCACGGCTTCCCACTTCTCCTTCAGGTTGGCGAGGTCCTGCTCTGTGTTACTGTCTGGACCCTCGGGGGTCACGGCGAGCAGCTGGTGACCCTTGTTCATCAGCTGCTGATACAGCTCCTCCTTCACCTCCAAGACAGAGCACAAATCCTGCAAGAAAACAAACACAATGACATGAGGAGTGACGCTTTTGTCAGACTAAATTACAGCTCTGCTTGACAACATGAGAGTCTGCACTGTCTGCAGTGTATGTGACGAGTTTGTCAGTGCACTTTATTTACGTTAGTCCAAACATCATCCAAAAACAGTGAAAGGATGAGCATAGTGAGGCATATTGATGTTCCCACCAAGATTTAAACAGTAATCTGATAAAAGTGATCTATTCTGTTTTTGGATCCATAAGATGTCACTACTGACGCTCCTCTAGGGGGAGTTTGTTGTGAAGGCTTCTTGAGTTTCTCCATTAGATAAAAGGAAAACAAAGAAGGAACACATTCCTAAATTCATTATAGTCTGACACGGCTGAATCAATTTGAAACACTTTATAGGCGTTTTGTCATCGTCTGTAGGGGGGGATGCAAGAACTGTTTTTTGCAGTGTCATTTCATTTTCACACTTTAGATAAAACACAGAAAAGACATAGTGGTCTCCTTACAAGCCTGCCATCTGTATGCGGCCTTTCATATTGTTAAACACATACCAGATGGGCGTTAAGCTGCTCTCGGGCCGTGTCTGGTAAGCCTCCCACAGCCTTTGATGCCAACAGCTGACGTTCTGTGTCTTTCAGCCATTGCTGCATATCTTCTATCTCACCATGGAAACCTTGGGCCTACAACACAATACAACCTGAGTCAGGACAAAAGGTGTCACACACACTCATTGTTAGCACCCTGCGGCTCAGAGGATGCCGGAGTTATTAATTCCTTGGATTCATTTAACTACCAAAACTGTCTGTCTGCAGAACTCAGCGGTATACATTAAAATGTCCAAAATGTAATGAATAAAAGCCTTTGATCATGAATCACATAAAAAGAAAGTGTTGTTTTTTATTTTAAATTAACTGTTAAGACTGTTCAATTTAACTTTGTAAGTTAACTGGGTACAAATGAAACTGAACCAAATGATTTGATTTTTCTGATAAATGCTCCAGAGTCTCAAAAACCCACCCAACCTGGGACAGATTGTGTTTTAAGAAACCATTGTTGATTAGAAATTTAAATCCAGGACATATTTCTGTGTCTCATATCACATCAAAGCTCCCCGATGAAGGTCAAAGCTAGGAATAGAAACTCCGCAGGATGAAGAAGGAATGAGGAGCGGGCGGGTTAGGAATCACTCCTCCAAAAACATGTCATGCCTTTGACTTAAAATACTTGCTCCCCTGGGAGAAAATCATCGATCACAGCTTATTAAATTAACAAATAAACACAAATAAGGCCTGGGCCTATTAAGTTGTGATGAATCAAATGTTTATACCTGAAGCAGAGCACTCTCCAGCTGTTGCTTCCTCTGTGCCGTCTGCTCCAGGATGGCTTTCCACCGCTGGTTCAGGTTCTCCAGTTTGCTCTGCAGACTAGAAGCTTCCTCTCCAGCGCTGGACTCCACCAGATCATTTCCGGCCTTGTTGACTGTCTCAACTGTCGCCTTATGAGCCAACACATCATTTTGGAGAACCTGTAGAGACAAAGGAGCCAGAAATGGCACAATGTTGGGTGGATGGATCTGAGGCTCTGCATGTGTAAAGGCTCATTTTTGAATAAAGGACGATGAAACTACTGCCTCCTTGTTCTATTTCCATGGATTAAATGAAATGTTAAGTGTGATCAGCAGCACAGATTTACTCTTCTTCGGATGCTCCTTTGCTAATCCCACTGTCATATAAAGGTACCTTTGACTACTGCAATGTATTGGACTTTGCACAGGGGGGAAAAACAAACAACTGTTGTCGTACATGGTGCTTGGCGAGCTCTATCTCGATGGCTTTGGGGTCTCCTCCGGTCTTCCTCTGCTCGTTGAGCAGCTCCTCGGTGTGGCTCATCCAGGCCAGCAACTCGTCCAGTGCGTGCTGGAACTGTCCCAGTGCCAGGAGGCCTCCCTCTAGTTTGTGCTGGATTAATGACAGATTAAACCATTAGATATTACAGCGAGTGAACGCACAACACAACACATTCCACTGCATGTTTGATAAGTTGCTGAGTCTGTTCTAGACCATAAGGAGCTGTAGAGGTATATTAATAACATGTTTCAGAGAAAGTCGTTACATACTTAAGGCATATGGCCACATTGAACATTCCAAAGTAATAAGTATTTCATAATCAATATTTCTTTTCACATATACATACCGCTATCAGTATTTTCGAATCACAATATTAAATTTTATGTCACAACTTTTAATTTTGGAGTGAAGCTTTTCTTTTCTGACCTGTCGGCTGATGATCTTCTCATCCAGGTTTTCCCAGAGCATCTTGAGCTCAGACATTGGCTCCTTGATGGCGCAGCGATCGGCCTCCTCCGTCACCTTCTTCAGCAGGAGGCCCGCCTGGTGGTTCAGGCGCTCCATCTCAATCTGCAGCTGGTACGCCTCTCCTTTGAACTCCTGAAAACGCCAGCACATACAGTGGTACACCCAATTAGTCAACAGAAGTACAAAGCTTAATAGACAATACATGCAAAACTTCTAGCGATGCCCTTTTCAGCACAAGAGTTGTCTTATTGTACATCAAAGACAACGTGACTACTTTATGAAGCTTTATATAGAACGTTTGTACCTGTGCAAAAAAGAGCCAACTGGGGCAGGTTATGAATCAAGCACTCAACATAAACACAGCTGGTACTGTATATGACAGAGCTTCTGTTGCACTGAATACTGCAGTAAAGTTAAAGAAGTAAATTTACAAACCAGTGCAGAAGTGAATTATCATGTTTTTAGGATGTAAGACTATTCTGCTGTTGTACATTTAAACACAAATACAACACTGTACCTTGAGCTCTAAAATCTGCTGCTTGACAGTTTCCAGGTCTGTGCCTACAGGTGACATTGAATCCAGTTTGCTCTCCAGAATATCCACCCAGTCAAACATACCCTGCGTGCAAGGTGGGAAACCATTGTTACTGAGAGAAAACAATGCTTAGATCACAGGGAGTCACATTTCACATTCATTGTCATGCTGTGCACTAAATCTGACAGTCGGTCTATAGTGAATGTACGGTGGCCCTGAAGGTTGAAACACAACAACATTTCACAAAGCACAATAACATTTCAGAAAACACAATGACATTTCAGATTACGGTTATTCAATGGATGTGTTAAAGGGGGCGGTGCTAGATTGGATCAACCAGTGGGACGCTCTAAACTCTACGCTGCTGTGATTGGTTGTTCAGCTCTTAGGCAACTGATGACATTTGTTAAGGCCAGTTCAGACCAAAGGTTTGTGGCGTTATAGAAGGTTGCAGGGAGAAGGTACAGCAGTGAGATCTTGCCCATCTCTGCTCGACTCATTCATATTTTAAGTTGCTACAGATTAAATCCAGCTACCAAAAAAGCCTGAGAAGCCGTAAATTAGAACGGAAGCACAGAGAGTCGTTGCAATGGAAACCATACACCGTAAACTGGCAAATTTCAGAACTTTGTTCCTGAAGTGTTATCCCTCCCTTTCCGTAATCTGTCATTGTGTTTTGTGAAATGTTAATGTGTTTTGACCTTCAGGGTCACCGTATGACTGTGTATGTTTGACACATTAGGTAAATAAACACAATAAAATTTTAAAATAAGTCCTGGACTTAAATACTATCGTCTACATTGTGTCAAGTGGATCCTAAAAGTTAGTGAAATTAAAGCTGCCTCAGTGGGATCTCAGAGGAACTTTATACACATGAGTCAAAGTTTGAGCCAAATATAGCAAAGCACTGTGGTTGGTGTTTATTGTTTCAAAATTAACAGGTCTCTCATAAAATGTTGTCTCACTTCAGTCAAGCAATAAAAGAGAACTGTAATCTGTGGTTTTGCTGACGGCCTTGGAAACTGGCTGGTTCAATGTGTGTGTCTAACGTTCAATAATGTCTATGTCTCAATGAACAAGTAGATTTCATTATTAGCTATACAATTCAATACAACTAAAGACCTTCCTTTTAGTCCAGCATTTGTTTTAAACGAACACACTGTATTTTTTACAGTATGTGTGTATTCTGTGAATGTATGCATGGTTGCTTCTATATATACATTTCTGGTGTTTTATTTTGTTTTCATGTAAAGCACTTTGGACTGCTTTTGTATGAGATGGTGCTATCCTAATAAAATCTGAACTGAATTGCATAAAAATAAAAAATTTGAAAAATAGGATCTGGGGTAAGATTAGGAAGAACTTCACCGCAAAGTGAAACAACAAGACTTGAAAACATACAATGATGTAGTGATCAAAGTACCTGCATGCCATCCTGAAACTGCACCGCAGCCAGCATGGCTTCTTCCAGTCCCTCGACTCTCTCCTTCCAAGTCTTATTGAGATTTTCCCATGCCAAATTCACCTGGAAAAATTACACGAGTGCTTCACCACAAGCCATATGTAAGCAAAGAAAACAGCATGGAAACTCAAAACTATCACAGGGAAGGAGAAAAGAATTATAGTTTTGAGTGTCATCTATTACCTCATCGATACTTTTCTTTATCACGGGTTTATCAGGTTCCCCGCAGGCAGTCATAAGCTCAGCTCCCTGGTTTTGAACCACATCAAGCTCCTCCTGCAGTCCATCGATCTCCTCCTTAAAACCCTGTAGGAATAAAAAGCAGTTTTTAAAACAAATAGTTGTTCCATCACTCTTAATGACCCACTGGTAGATGATTTCATCTTCCATCTGACCTCCACAAACTCCTGCTGCTGTTTGACGACTGATGGATCGACTCCGGGCTCCTCCAGCTCTCTCAGCAGGTCCTGGCTGTCTTTGATGGTGACGATGAGAGCGCAGTGGTCGCACCAGAACTTGTCTGCCAGGTCCATCACATCCAGCAGCTTTGCCTCGCGCTCCTCCAGCAAGGCCTGGATGTCGCTCCAGAGAAACACCATCTGGTCCAGTTTGTCTTGTACAGCTTGGAGGGGGAGAAAAAACACAAGTGACAAAAAAAACTATGAAAATACAGTAGATCAATTAACAGCATTACATATGAAATACAAACCACAAGCGTCATTATGCGTTCCACATCATAAGCCAAGGATTTTAAGAATGATTCCACATATTTGATAGGGGAAGAATGAAAGGTTTGTCCAGTGATTATGTTTAGTATTCCTCTGATATTTGTCCTACTATTATTATGCTATTTCTCTCACTGACTCTTAATTATCACAATGCGCTATTGTGGCACAAACCTTCTAACTGGATTCAAAATCAAATTAAACAAATAGGATATATACCATACCTTTGGCAGATATGTCCTTGTCTGCTCCTTCCGATCGTGCGATCATCTCCTCACCTCGCTGCCTCAGTGTCTCATAAGAGGGCTGCAGTTTCTCCAAATCCACAGAGACAGCCTTATTTTCGGTAATCTGCTCCTTAATCTTGTCCACCTCCACTGAGATGGACGGAGGCTGGCGCAGGCGTTCAGCGATCCGCTCCAGGGATTCCAGCATCGGGTCAATTTTATCATGGAACTTGTGGAGAACGAGGAAAGGAAACACTTCAGTTTGGATAATTTTTTGATATATTGCCATGCAGCCCTTATACAAAATTAAAGTGTTTAATGGTAAAACATGGTCATCATGTAAAAGAAACTATGTTACAGCTACTTGTGATCTGTAGTTGAACCCCATATTATAATAATCTATTTTAATACATCAAACAATGTTAGCTTCATGGCAGACTGTCGACATTTAAAAATTGAATTTCTTTCAAATGTCATCATGCATTGATAGGTCCCACGCAAACACTGTCAGGAAGCAGCCTTTAAACTTCATTATGACATTAAATTGAACATTATATTTAAAAACATTGCAGAAAAAAAGAAGAAAAGGAAAACACCCAGTGAACAACTGCTCCTCACCTGAGTGGATTTGGAGATGGCCTCATCCAGAGTAGCAGCTCTCTGCTTGACATCCGCCTTGAGTTTCGTGTACAGTTGGTCTGTAGCTGTGTACTTCTCTCTGATGGGCACTCCCTCCGCTGGGCTGAGTTCAAGTAACTGAGGCCCGGTCTTATTCATCTTGTCAATGTGGGGCTTGTGCTCGGCAATCAGCTCTCGCATTTGCTGGAGAGGATATGACAATATACACGTTTTCCAGTGCTTAAATAAAAGTGCTGTACTGAAAACATCTGCATCTTCTTACCCTGAGTTCCTCTTGCTGCTGCCTGAGTGTCTCATACTCGATGGCAGGTGGAGGCAGCTGACTGAGGGTGCTCAAGGTTTCCTGAAGCCACGGCCACATCTCCTCATAGGTCTCCCAGAACTGAGCGGCCAGAGACTGGGCTCGCTCCAGCTGCAGACAGCGCTCTGAGTTCAGCTGACTGACGATACCGTACTTCTCCAAGAGAGTCTGGTTCTTGGCCTGATTAAAAAAAAATCAAGAAGATCCTTTAACTTGTGTGCACAGTCTTAATGAATAATTGCCTGTTTCAAATTGGAAAAAAATTAATTTCACCTTCAAGATATCCTTCTCCTCTGGGTTTTTGCTGTTCATGATGGCCTTTCCTGTTTTCACAATATCATCCACGGCATCTTTGTGCCTCATGATGTCCATGGAGAAGATCTGGAAAACCGGTAGAGTGAGTTTGGCTGGACGTTACAAAAGAAACTGCTGTGTTTGCTGTACTTGGAAATAGAGGCCAGTGTCTATCTATACACACACACACAGTATGACAGGCTAACCTTCTGTGCTTGGAGCTGGGCTGCGGTTTGGTCCTGCTCCAGCCTGATCTCGCCCATCGACAGCAACTTCCTCTCAGCTTTAGTCAGCCAAGAGAGCTCAGTGTCGGCAGCCTGTTCAAACTGGAAACAGGCAAACATCCTTTTGCATTGCTGAAAAAGTTTCAACTCCCAATTTGACGATACGGAAATTAAAGTAGAAAAGGAAAAATAAAATATAAAACAATTTCAAACGGAGAATGAGAAAAATGAGAAAAAGCTGTTTATGAATTTCTCAGGTTTACCTGCTGTGACTTGAGTATATCAGCATTGATCTGGTCGACCTGCTGGGTGATGGTGTCGCAGACAGCTCTGTACCGCTCATTATCCTCCGTCACCATCTTGTCCAGACCCTCGCGAGTGTGCCAGGGGATCAGATCGAGGAGAGAACTGCTCAGCTCATTCAGCTTATCCATCGACGGTTTTTGGTCTTTGGTCTCCTTCAACAAGGCCTGGACAGGATTACATGACACACGGAAAACACCAATTTAAGCTTAATGAATGGACAGATGTTTTTTGTAAAGCAGCTCACTGAGTGTTAAAGTTATTTTCTGCTAGAGATTACATTTGGTATTTATTTCTTTAGGAGTAAACCCTTACCTTCTGCCTGCTTTGTGCACGAAGGAGCTGCTCGCCCACTGGCTCCAGATCAGCAAAAGCTCTGGTCTCAGCCTCTACTTTCTCAAGCCAGCAGCTCAGGTCCTCATGGGTATGCTGCAGCTTAGAGGAGAGACTCAAAACCTGCTCCAATGTCTTCAGAACGTTGTCACTCATGGAGCTGATCTCAGCGTACTTTGTTTTTATCCCGTCCAGTTTGCCTTGGATAACAACCACTTCATCACCTATGAATACAGTGTAAATTATTATACATTCATTCATGGAGTTTGGTATTTCTGCTGTAGTATAGGTAAGTACAGTATGCTGCTAGCTTGCCTGAACACAGACAGCAGGACATCGGCACATGGAACATGCCAAAACATGCTTGGAACCTAATTATGAACGCCGTGGCAATTAAAGGAATAGTTTGTCATTTTGTAAAATACGCTTGTTCGCTTTCTTAGCTTTGTGTAAAGGCTGGAAACAGGAGAAATATCTAACCTTGCTCTGTTTGAAGGTAACAAAATATGTCTACCATCACCTCTAAAGCTCACTCATTTACATGCTATATCTAGTTATTCCATACAAAAAAACAAAGTGGTCACACACTGTGGTTTTACAGTGACTACAGACTATTTCTTGGCAAGATTATTTCCTCATCTTCTCTGGTTTCTGGTCTTGTCTGACAACAAAACTGGTGGTGGTATCTCCTCATCTAGCTCTCAGCAGGAAAGTGAATAACTGCATTTCCGAAATGTCTTTAAATGAGTTGGCAGATGGAAAACTGCCAGTTTTCTGAAAATTAGATTTCATGTCATCTACGATTCCAAAAATGACTTTGTCTACTGTTGAACTGCTCCCTAAATAAAGATGGGATTATTACAGGGACAGTATTGTTTGCTGAGATTCAACTGTATAAACTGTGATAGGAAAGTCATAAAGTCAGACATGCCTGTTGTTTGCTTGAGAAGCTCCATCCCATTAGAGATGGCTTGGTCAACATTCTTCTTTCTCAACTCAATATCACTTTGTAGAGCCTAGAACCAAAACACAACCTTAGAAAGTCATCGAGACTGACAAGAAAATTTCCACTGTAAACAATGCATGACACACAAATCACTAAAATCAAATGAAACATGATCGATGCAACTTAAATGAAAGGACAACATAATGCATGGCCCGAGGAGGAGCGTATACCCGTTGTTCTGCCAGCTGCATTTCAAGAACATCTATTTTGTAGTCCTCCACGGATACTTCACTCAGCCTCGTGTGCACCTCGCTGAGCCAGGTCATGAGCGCCACTTCGTCCTCTCCAAACAGCTGGGCGTTTGCCAGAGCTTGCTGCAGCATCTCAGCTTTCCTTCTGCATCGCTCCTGCAGCTCTATGTAACTGGCCTGGGTGGCATCCAGTTTGGACTGCACAAACTCCTTATCATCCACTGAGCTCACAGTTCTGAGCATCTGACCCAGACTGACGGCCTGAAATAGGTCTTTACTGTGATTCATAATCTCCTCCTCTAAGGCCTGACCACAGGACGTGGGAAACAAAACAGGAAAATATGACACGAACAGAAAACACACACACACACACACAAAATACGAAACAGAAATGTAATGAAAAACGTAATGGGAAAAAATGAAGTAACAAGCAAAATGAATTAAACTAAATTCAGCTGAGTGTAACTCATTGTGTCATAAAAACATATGGTGATGATGTAAGATGATGGCTATTACCTTGTGCTGAGAGATCTGATTTTGCAGCTTAGATGTCTCAGTGCCGGTCGGTTCAGAGTTAACTAGGTGTTTCTCTGTAGCTGCGAGCCACTCGCTCAAGGGCTCCAGGGTCTCGTGGAACTGCTGAGTGACCACTAAGATGCTCTCTAGCTGCTTGTGCCTGATAAATATATGCAGATATTAACAGCAGTGGATTAGACAGCAAAGTTCAGTAATGGACAGAGTGACAGGCAAGTTTTTTCAACCAAACCTATAGAAAATGTGTTATTTTGAAATGTTAGCAACATATAAATAATGTTTTACAACCCTGTTTTGAACTTGAGCTGATAGAAAGGTAAAGAAATCTTAAAAATCTATGTACTAGCACCTCTAAATCTCACCAATTAGCATGTTCAGTCTTGTGCCGTACTGACTTTAGGAGTCTGACATTCTTAATAAGTTTTGAATATCCCCAGATCCGAATGTAGGCAAAATCCCAAATTAAATTGGGGGGAGAAAAATCACAACTCTTTAAATCTTAGGAAAACCTTTCACTAACAACACTGAATTATGAAGCATACTGAAGACATTGCATTTAGAGGGAGGCTGAACATTGGGTGCACAGGTGTTTCTACAGACCTGTTGTCAGCCTTCTTCAGCAGAGCATCCCACCTCTGTCCCAGGCACTGAATCTCTTTTGCAACCTTCTCCTTATCCACAGACTCTGCCAGTTCTGCAACCTTTCCTCCCTCTTTTTTTATCAGCTCCACTGTTGGCTTTCGGTCATCCAGCAGTCTCTGTAAGAGCTGTCAAAGGCAAACAAAGGAGGAGAGTTATTGGGCGCCTTAACAAGCATGGTGAAAAACAGTAAATCTAACAGGCACAAATTAAGTGTCCATTAAACTAAAAGCTTTGTGTACCACACTCGTGGTTCACAATGGGTGTCAATTAAATAAAATGAATGGCAAAGACATAATGCTGCGTTTGTTTTCTGGTGTTGAAGTGAACTAGGACTGGTGGTGTGTTTTATATCTGTTTGCATGTATTTATGCGTTTGTACCACGTGATACCGGCTTACTTTCTGCTCTTGTATCTGTGCCTTGACGACTTTGAACTCTGCAGATGGAGGTTTCTGATTGGCCACGAGCTCCTCTGTGTCAGTCAACCAGCTGAGCAGTGACTCCAGAGCATCCTGGAACCTCCCACAATGCAACAGGGCCTCGTGCAGCTGGGCTGAACGCTCAGCAATCTGCAGACCACATGGTAAATACAGATGTCACCTGTCAGCTTAAACTGCACCCAGTAACACATCAAAGGATAAGACTATAACAAACACTAAGAATGCTTGATTACACTGCCAATCTCTCTTTATATGTTCATCAGTGACCACTATTCAAAAGCCAAGACCAACCAGTCAGACGGGTACTATAAAACAAATAACCTTTTTATTGAGGGTATTCCACTTTGTGTTGACTTCCTCCAAGTCATCGTCAAGCTTCTTGGTGCTGGTGCCTTTGGCAGCAGTTTGGATCAGGCCCTGGCCAAGGGAGTTTATGTCTTGAAGCTGCGTCTGCAGTGGATCAATGGCCTCTTTCTGGAACGCCTAAAGACAAATGGAACCAATCAGAATAAATGTTTTAGAAGTGCTCAAATTACAATGTCATCAGTCTTATTTTGAGGTTCATTAAATTTACTGGATTACTGTTCCAATTGTAAAACCAGAGATTTCATTGAAACCTTGGATTTATTAGATTTTTTGGAACTAGACCCAAAAAAAGTATTTGATTCATGACTGAACTACACCTCTTTTACACTGAGTTTAATTACAATATTGCTCCCTGTCATGTCTTCTGTGTCATCTAAAAATCCTTGTGTTACTGAGCTTTACAAAAATCTCTTCCCTGAAACATAACAAGAAAGGCAACAATAAAAATACATAAAATTGGATGACTCTAGATTTTATAGAAAAAAAGCCAAAAATTATGCCAGGGAAGTTATGCCAGTCCAGAGACATGATTGCCACGACATCACCTCGGGTTTAGTGTTAAAAAATCCAGCTGACATAATCAACTCTCAGCAGCTTCTATAAAAGCAGAGCTAACAATTAAAGCACAGCTGTGCACAATCACACAGACAAACTTCCAGGCTGAACTAGTGAGCACAAACTATTGCACTCATCATGTAATCAGATATGTAAGAAAAACACCAAGCCAGCAGCCAGGAAAAACACATCTAAAGTGGCGTATCATTGAGTGAAACGTGCTAGAACAGCTAATGAGCAAAACTCGGAAATGAAGGAAGAGGGTATTTTCGGGCACCTGTGGGGAGAAATAACCCATAGGGTCCATTTCAGGACATGCAGCGATGGCATTCAGTAAGGCCTCTATCTCATGCTCTCCTGCGTGCTGGAATGTCTGTAAACCTTTAGGCAGACAGGCCTCCACTGACTGCAGAAACTCCTCCAGCTCCTCCATGCTGTATCTGGACGTTCCCTGTTGCACAGTACATGGTTTTGTTGGCTGGCGACTCTCTACGGGTAGAGTTACAGAGTTTCCGTACGTCTCAGGCTGTGTCACCACCACACTAACCAACTCACAGTCGTCCTGAGATGACACATCCTCTAACAGCTCAGCAGTGGATAGCTCATCATAGTCTGTCCTGGAACGCCAGCCAGAGCTTTCATTTTGAGTCCTGGAGGAGGATGTGTATTCTCCGTTGCTGAGGGTATCCTTTTCACTTAGATCCACCACACCAGATTCTGTTAGTCGTGGCTCTTGGACCAAGCTGCTACTATGGTAAAGAGACCGGTTGTCCCTCGTAGATGAGAAAGGGAACTCCTCCTGCCCTGAGCTGAGCGATCGCCCAGTTCTCAGGTCCCCGGAGATGTGCATCGCCTCTGAAGACGACAGGCTCCTTGTACCGGGGCCTGCTCTTTTGTGGGATCTATGAGCATGTCGCTCCCTCTCCACAGTAGGGCTGTACAGACCTGAGTCCTCTTCAGATGTCAGTGAGCTGGTCATGCTTTGCCCTCTCCTGCCATTGATCAACCCTGGCCTCTCAACACTCCCAGAGCACAAGGTTCCACTGCGGTTCGCATACTCGCTCAAATTAGTGGGGGCAAAAGTCCGCCATGACCGTCGATGATGTGGATGGTCCTTCTTCTCTCCTCCCTGGAGACGTGACTTAGGCAGCACTGTATCAGTCGCCCTGATTATATGCCCATTGAGTTTAAGTCCATCAAAGACCACGCGCTCGTCCAGCACGGCAGGTTTGCGGGTCCGGAGCTCAAATGAACTGGAAGCTGAGAGAGCTCCGTTTCCACACAGGCCGCTGAGGTCTAACGTACGGTGAGTGTAAGGTAGGGTGCCCGTGAAGTGACGGGAGGAAAGGCTGCCTTTAGAGCCCGAGTCTATCTGCTCGTTGAGCCGGACGGTGTCATAAATGGACCTCTGGGGCACATAGCAGTCATCAATGTTCAGGTCCTCCTCCTCCCCCTTCCCCACACAGGAAGGGTTTTGTCTGAGGCAATCTGGTCTGCTCAGCGGTTTGCCCATGCTAGGACAATTGTCACTACTCACTACAAAGATAAGATTAAGGATGTAATGAAATCCTTTTTGAGGTATATGTTGCTTTAGTGCACACTGAGAAGCAACGGTGTGCAAAATAATATTTTTCTCCTCTCTTAAATGTCGAGCTAGCAAATAAATACTAAATGTTTCCACTTATTTTTCAAAATAAATCTACAGGTGCTTTTCCTTTAAAGATTATGGACAAAATCAAGTTGATAAAAAAATAAAGGCTTTAGAAATACAAATGTCACACAATGTTAAAAAAATCCCAAACAAATGGTACGACTGTATAGCAGCTTCATACGCCATATTAGAAATGAATATCCAGTCTTTCAATACAGTCACCTATCCCAGGGATATTCCTCTAGGCTCTTCTGATTGCCAAAACCTAATCAGTATTCCTCTGGTCCAAAGTGCTTCTTTTCCCCTGAAATCCTCGCAGCATCCATGCGAGCTGAAGGAAAATCTTCAGTGCAAAGTGAAAATATCCACAGACAAATCCAGCAAGCTCTACCAAAACTGTGGGCAGTTCTGAGGAGAGCTGGTACTCCTGGATAAACAAAAAAGCCTGCCCTTTCTCTCTCATCGCTTCCTCGCAATGACAGACACCCTCCTGGCAGAGGGTTTCATGCCCCGCCCCCGCTCATTATTCAGACAACATCTGCCACAACTCCATTTGTGCTCAGGGCCGCTCCGGCACATGTTGATTGGTGGACACATGACCCTTTCCCTCCCCCTCCTTTCTAAATCCCCCTTATGTCAGCATGGCCCATATGACTTTACTTCTAAGCCATCTTCTGCATCCTGACACAATCACTCACTTTTCTTCGTTTTTTTGTTTCAGTGACTGAGGGAACGGGGAGGGGGAAGTGATACGCACCAGCTATTCTACTTGACAAAAAAAATAAATAAAAAATCTAGACCAGCAGGCAGCAGCAGCTCCCACTTTGATGACATCACACTACGCTGAAATAGATACACATTTTTTTTCCTTTTTTCCTCTCTTTGCCCTCTGTTTTCTTTGTGTGGACGGTTGCTGTGGACCCTGCAGATATTCTTAATTACTGTGGAATGCTGAGGGAGGCACAGGTCCCAGGTAATTTAACACCGACGGCTCTGCCAAGCGCATGAAGGAGCTTTTTATGTCCAGTGACATACGTCAGGGAAGAAAGGAGGATAGAAGAGATAATGAAAGGAATTTATTTTGTTTCCTGGATTGTCTACACCACAGTAGCTTGGTAAGGAGCTGAACAATCCCAACTTCTTTGTCCAGTTTCTGCACGCATGAGAGGAGACGGAAAGAGGACGCTGGCAGAGATAAATAAGCAGTTAGTGGGATTTTAAAAAGGGATGTTCAGCGACTGAAATCTGAATACGTTTTAAATATTTAGGCTTTTGAATATATGAATACAAATGACTCCTCTATTTCCCTGCCTGCTGCAGGTCCATCTGTCTCCACTGTCCCATATAACTTTAATACTTTAAGAAATTAAGATAAATTGTGAATGCTGCTTATCATTTAAGTACTGCTGACCAATAGCGAAAGGTTGAAAACAGGACAACTGTAAAAACCTCGTACAACTGCACGACTCATCAGTATTTCCAAATAATCAGTCACAGCGCACGACGGCGTCACAGCAGCTAAGAGCCAAATTTGAGTCAGACATGGGGAGACGCGTGCGCTCTGTGTGGAAGATATGTGATTATCAAATATCAGTCAGGATCAAAACCAGTGAGAAATAATATTTCATATTTAAATCAGATCTTTTGCTGCTGTTCTTTTTATTTGAATTGAGCTGTTACTTTGAATAGAAGCTAGAACCAACAATTGAATCGACTGGATAACACTCGTTAAGATTGGTTCAGTTGATATCTGGCAAACCGAGCAGGCTGACACTAAATGTATTTACTATACAAGAAGTAAAGTGAGCCGATCAGCTGACAGACCAGAAGTCTGAAACAACATTCAACTTCTAATTAAAGCGTTTTCATGTCATTGTCACAAACGTGTCATGGGAGTGTACACAGTATTGTTTCCAGACTCGTTTTCTGGCATTCAGGCTCAGTCGAGAACTACTTAAATACTTAAGATGTAGGTCGGTATTGGAAACTGACACTAGAAATCTATGATGAATTAAAAACTCAACACAATCACCTCACAGCCTGTGTGCCAATGTGTACTCGACCGGTATAGCAACTGGCCCATAGAGGTTTCATGTTTCACTTTAAGACTCGCTATGTGGCAGTGAGTAAGCGACACTACGTGGTCACAATGACACTTCTTGCCCTCATCAACTTCAATGAACCAGGTTAGCTACGGTAGGATTCAGATGGCAGAAATTCCTTCCCGAGTTGCAAGAGCCGCTGATGTAATGTCTGAACAGCGAGAAAAGACGCCCACGTCAACCCCCAGTGGTGCTGAGTCACTAGAGCTGCCCTTTAAGGTACACTTAAAGATTCACATGCAGCAGGACTTCTTCAGTCAAGCCCTTACAAATCTCATGTGAAAAACAAGCATAAACACATGAAGTCAGGCGTGTCTCTTTCAAAACTTGACCTAAAATGGTAACAGCACATGAAAGAGACGGATCCGAGCGCTGTCTTTCTGTTTATTGTTCCTCACCAGCTGCCAATAAAGCCCACTTACCTACAGTAACAAAGAGCCTGATCCACTGAGTATAAAATATGTTACAATCACCTAATGTTGTCATGCTGTAAGCTATATAAAGAAACAACTCAAGATCCTATACTGCCTTGCTGTAGCGTTGGTATGGATCAGTACAAAGGGGATGTTCCCAGCAGCAGCTGAGGCCGAATATGCCCCCTCAACCCAGACTGGCAACAGGACAAAGAGGGGGTAAAAACATGCACCATGACAACGCTGCTCAGCAACAATTTGAATCAATCACTTCTTTAATAGTTACCCTGCAAGGCCTTTAAACCAAACTCCACACAACAAAGTGACACCCACCCACCCCGCTACCCCCAATGATATTTTAATCCACGTAACTCAACTGGAGGTTTGGAGCCCTCCTACGTGAGTGCAGCACCCCCTTAATTGGGAAAAAAAAATCCTTTGACCTACATTATAGGACAGATTTGTGTCACTTGCCTATACATGGCTGTTTATATTGTTTTATTGTAATACCATCTCTAATAGTATAAATTAAGTGTCTCACAATTTCACCTCTAAATATAGGTTAATCCTCTTTTGAAAAACTCCGCAGGAATTTACAGGCTTTTAAAATAGCAGTCTGTAAATCTTGCTAATGGCTACCCCTTGTTTTATCCCTCACTGACACCAACAAAGGCCTCCAGGATTTTATAGACAATATGGAGAGTCCGAGGAATTAAAATAAGACCATCAGGACAATTAGGAAGCTGTGCAGTGTGTCTGTAGTACTGCATAAATGATTACCTATATAGAATTTGCACATTTAGTGTCCAAACATTCTTAATACAATAAGAATAAGCCTAAAGGAATAATCTATAGAACTGGGATTATAATGTTCACTGGCATTTGTGCTGCTTTGCACTAGCTTTAAAATCTATTACTAGCATGTACTCCTGGGTTCTGATAAATAACATCCTTGGATAACATATTTTCAAAAGTGCAGATAGAAGCACATGCAGTATTAACAATATAGACAGAATTACATAGCAGCATGTTTATCTATATAATCACAGTGACTGAATTAACTGGTAGAATAACGGTGCAGCGTGTACGTTGAACAATATTCAATCTCTTATCACACTACATTCACCCTTCTGACTTCATATTACCACAAGCCATAATGGACGCTTAGCCCAGCACTAAATACGATAGAGTTTCATTTTAACGATCGCTAACCATCACTTTACTAACTGGTGTCTGTGTCGAAATGGTCTAATTAACACCAGGCTACTCTAAATTTAGAGCCAGAGATAATGTCAGATGTAAAAGAACAACAATATCAGCGTTAAGAGATCAGGATGCAGGTCCAGCTTCATTACTGGGACCATTGAATCAAGTGACGCCCTGCTGGCGACCACCTGCCTATGACGGTCCATCCCTATTGCACCATCACTGCATATGGGCCGCAGCTCTTTTGTTGACAGCAGATGCCCTTAATGAACCAGAAGTCCCCAGAGGATTCCCACGAATGTAGCAAATGTGCTCAGGGAAGAGCCTGCTGGTAATCTGCCCCAATGCAGGTTTTTGTAAATAGAAAGCATCTTGACTACTAATTGTAAGTTCATGTTATGTTACAATTTTGAAATATAGGAGAGAAACACAGGAGATAATATAGCTTTTAGAATATAGCTTTAGCCTAGATTATCTCAAGAGTAACAATGAAAATAGTATTTGTCAGTAATTTAAATCCCAACGTGGACGTTTATGTTTAAAAACTGATTATCATCAAATGTACGCATGTCGCACTTCCTATTATCTAATTTGACAATAAAGGCTTTTCTCAAATTAGTTTAAATTTTCCAATATGAGGACATATTGTAAGAGCACAAGAGTTAATAGTTATGTTTCTCTACCAGGCAACGTAAACGAGACTCAGTGTGTTCACTACTGTAGCAACTCAAACCGATCCCCTGAGAGCATCAAACAAACAGGTGCAAATGTAACGTGGAGCAAACTATCAGCATTAAACTACAGTAACTGCTGCTGTGATTTCACACGTATTCCATCATCCAACTCAAATGCTTATCATTATTTAACCACCTGAATACAATGAAATTCCATGTTTAGTCCTAAACAATTAAATAAATGTTAAATTGGGGATGCTATACCTTAAAGGCCTCAAGCTGTTGGTTGATGACCTCTGTCTCCATGCCGACTGCCTCCTGGGACGCCTCCTTGTCCACTGCTCTGCAAAGTTTATCTTCTGCTTGGTGGAGTTTACCGTACAACTCCTCTAGCTTGGTGAGAGTACTCTGCACCTGCACCTCTCTGCCTTTAGCCCTGTCCAACAGTTTACCACACTGTTTACTCAAAGCCTCCAGATCTCTCTTCAGACCCAACAGGTCAGGTGAGGTTTCAGTCTCTAGCATCCTCTTACAGCTGTCTCCAGCGTTGGCTGTGTTGGCTATCAGCTCTTGCAGCTTAGCTACGAAGCTCTGAATGCTGTCCTGCTGTTCTTTAAGAGTGGCCAAGTCGAGATCCACAGGAGCCATGCTGTCTAGTTCATCGTCCAGGTCTGTGAAATGAGTGAACATATCTCGGATGCTGTTTTGGAACTGCCCAATGCCCTGCAGTTTACCCTCCAAGACCTGGCACGTCTCCTCTAGTGTCTTGTTAAGGGTGCTGTATTCCTTTTCTACGCTGTCAGCCTGCAGTAAGAGGTCGGTCACACCATCAGCATCTGGGACATCCACCACAAGGTCCTTGGCCAAGTTCTTCAGGTGCTCTAATTGGTTCTGCACTCCCTCTAAACTCTTATGTTGGGCTTTCATGTTGGTCAGGTTCTTGCTGCTGTATGCCTGCACTCCCTGTAATTCATAGGTATCCACCTGCTTCTTAGCCCCAACAAGCTGACCCTTTGCCTCTTTGTAGGTATCATTAAATTCTTTAACTGTGTGTGAGATCTTCTCCAGGGACTCCCTTTTGTTCTGCAGACCTTCTACTACGTTGTCCACTCTTTTACCAATGCTAGCCTTCTCCTCTTTGATAGCTTCGGTGTCTGCGTTGGTCACCTCAAGAAGGCTTTCTGCAGCCGTGTTGAGCTGCTCCACCATCCCTCTGTGCTTGTCGACATCCTTCTGGAGAGCTTTCACCTGAGAAATGGAGCTCTCCACTGCAACCGGATCAACAGTGAGTTTGACTCGGACCTCGCTGGCTTCACACTCTTGAATCCAAGAGCTGAGCTTCTCTGCATGCTCCTGATACTTCAGAGATCTCTGCAGAGCAGTCTGAAGTTTGTCAGCCTGTTCCACAGAGCTCTTCTTCACCTCCTCCCAGTTAGAAGAGAGTGTAGTAAGCTGCCCTTGTAGTGCCAACTTTTCTGCACCATCAGTGTTCTGCAGAAGCATCTCCCCTTTCCCAGTGATGGTGTTATAAGCTTCCTCATGTTCACTGAGAGCCTTCTGGAGTTTACTGTGCTCCTCCAGGCTTTGTTGCAGGACATCCACTTTGGCAGAGATGGACTGGGGCTTAGACTGGTCCTGGAGCTTCTCACCCAGCCATGACTGGAAGTCTTTAGAGGTCTGATGAAAGTGCTGAGAGCTGGCAAAGGTTGAGTTGAGCTGCTCGATCCGTTTTGCTGCAACAGACAAACGTGGCGATTATTATGCTAAAAGTGCCAAACCAAAAAGTAGATTATACATTTCTGATATAATTCAGTGGCTAGTCTTAGTTAACTATACCATATGTCAAGTATAAAATAAGTTGCAAAAAAGCCTTGACCAAAGTTTGAATGAAATGAAGAGTGAATGTGATTACTACAATTTAGTCTGCTGGGAAGTTGTTGTTATAGAATAAACATATTTTACTGTGACTCAACAGAAATACAATGATTCTTTCTTGCCAAACATATCAACACTACATAATAAGGTTACGTTAAAAGGCCAACCTGCTTTCTCTTCCAGTTGTTTGAAAGGCTTGCTGACATTCTCCAGCTGCCTGGCTAAGTCTGCTTTGAGATAGTCCTCAGTCACCATCGCTGTGAGCTCTGCGTTGATGACCTCGGCCTCCTTCAGCTTCTTCCTCTCCTCTCTCAGCTGGGTTGAGATATTATGGACATCCTCCAACTGCTTCCTCACAGCATCGGGCTGGGTGCTGTGGCCCTGATGGTTGGTGAGCTGATTCTCCAGCTGAGTGGCAGTCTGACTGATACTCCTCAGTAACTCCTGGAACTGCCCCGTCTTCACCACAGCCTGGTCAATGAGGCTGTCCCGCTGGTCCAGCTGTCCTGTGAGGCCTTGCCACTTCTGGGTGACGGCAGTGAGCTGGTCCCTCACCAGCTTCCCTCTTGAGGGGTCCTGGTTGCCTGAGGAGCTCAGGATGGCAGAGGCAGCTTCCTCGAGTTGCTCATATTGAGGTTTACGGCTCTTAAATTCATTCTGGAGAATCTGGAGGGCAGAAATCATTCAAAATGAACATTCAGTCATAATATCATAGGAAATGCTGGTTCTTAAGGGATGCACAAGTTCAAGTTATTCCCAAAAACATTCACCATGCTTACCTGGACTTGTTGCTTCTGCATTTTGAGCATGTTGGGGTCTATCGAGAGGGGTCCAAGGACACTCATCATCAGCTCTTTCTCTGAAAGCCACTGACCAAGCTGCAGCTCAGTTGTTTGGAAGATGTCCAGATTCTTGTTGGACTGCTCCAGGTTCTGCTTCCTTTCCTCCACAGATCCGCTGATATCTGCCCAAGCAGCATCTACACAGGGGGGCAGAACAATCACACCAGTCTTCATTAGTCAGCACAACAGCACCTTTTCATCCACTGTCCTGCTGTTACTGTCAGCAAACATCCCACTGTGCAGGACTTGGCACTACGAAGGTGTTAATTTAACTGGTGTGGCAGAGAGCAAGTACTGAGACAGGCTCACATTCTGTTAACGTAGTATGTATGTGGTGGATAGATGACTAGATGAACACTAGTAATATAGCTGGTCTAACATCTTATATAAGCCATTTGATAATTTTTCATCAGTGGGATTCAACATACCTCTGACAGTTTCAGTGACATAAATTACCCAGAGCCATCTGGAGACAACACCTTGGCGCATACCTATTTCTGCGAGCATCTGCTTCCATTTTGCCGCCTCGGGGGAGTTTGGATTAGTCTTAATCAAGTTGAGGAGCTTCTCTCTGAGCTTCTGGAGCTGCTCCTGCTTTTGCTTCATGCCATCCTCAAATGCCTGAGCGAATAAAACAAATTATAACTGCTGAATCCTGTGATTTCCAACTCGAGTGTCATATAACTATAACATTGATGGCAAAACAAAGTCAGTGAGGACTGCGTGCAGTTTCAGAACTTATCAAATTGATTAATTAAACGTACAACCAGTCCATTTGGTGACTGACAACAACACTTTCGTACCTTCTGCTGTTCAAGCTGTGTTTTCACAGAGTCTTTCTCTGTGGCTGCAATGTTCCAGGATGCTGCAGTGTTTTTCATGTCCTTCAGCCACGTCATCATGTCATCCGTCTCCTTTTGGGCCTCTTTGACATCCTGCATTAAACTGCTCAGCTCTGCTGCTCGACTCTTCAGTGTTTCCCCGAGGCTCGCGTATCCCTCGTTGACGAATGACATGTTCTGCTGAATTATCATCAGCTCTGAAGACATTAAAAATAATTCTATTAAAGTTTCCTTACCAAGAGTTTATAGTCAGAGAGTCATCATGAAGTTATGACACTGTTAACATAGAAGCCTTATGGTACAGTATGTTCAGAATATGAGTCAGGAATGTGTCACTTACTCCCTGCAAATGGAATTCAAGCATTGTGGAAATCATCAACGTGACTGCAAGCTTTATAATAAGTCTTCACAGTAAATGATGTATTCAATAAAAAAAGACATGGGCCTTCTGCAACATCTGCATTTACCAATACGAGTGATACGAGCCATGAACAGTTAGTTTGACTTTGCCCACAGGGGGAAAACAGTTGTTTGACTTAATGCCTTAATTTTGAATAAACGTGGAGTTTAAATGTTAACGAAATCAACAAAAACTAGTAATCACACAAAACTTCATGTAAAATGTACATTTTGTTTACTGTGTCAGTGTGATGTGAATATTGGCCTTTTTCCTTTTTTTATATATATATATTATTGTCAAGAGTATTTTAGCATAATAACCAGGTCAATGTCCAGGTGAACCAGTGTTGACAGCTGCTCAATGTGTGGGCCATATAATACTACCACTGCCATCACTGCAATGCTTTCATCTGCTGATTCTCCACAGCAGGACTTGAAGTTCTGCACTGTGAAGTTATTCTTTTCACTGTCGTATGATTTTTTTGTGAATGAAACTTGTCCAAAAATGGAGCGCAACTTGGAGCATTACATACTGTAGATAAGAGTGCTAAAAATAAGGAATAAGGAATTAGGCTCACATCTAATATCATCATGTGCCCTCCCTGTCTGTGTGAATTGATGTTTGGGCCTTTAATTTTGGTTCATTTATGAAAAACCTCGATGGAAAATTATAAAATATCTCACACCCTATGGAGTTTACTTGAGGATGAATTGCTCAATTTGACCATTAAAAGAAACCAATACACTCCCGCTGTCTGTGTCTTTGTCCCTGTAACTTTATTACTCATAATCTGAACATACTGTTACAATCATTTTCAAAAGCTGCTATTTGTTTGGCATGTTTGCATAGCAGTGTTTTGAAAACCAGCCACACTACCCACACAGCACAACCAATGGTTTTACACAGCAGCATCAACATACACACTTGATTACCTTTATTGGTTAGGTAGGAATGGCTCCCTGGACCACCACCATTAGTAAGAGCTAATGCAAAGACATAAGACAAAGCTTGTGTGAAGGACAGCCAGACTATCTAGGATTGTTGGCGAAAGATCTTTCCATGGACCTATTGGTTAGTGATTATATAGTACTTAGAAGTGCACCCAAACACCATGCTGCCCATTCCACTGAATGATTCAAACAGATGAGGTTAAGTGTGCTGGTGCTTACCTGACTTGTTAGGGGTTTTTGTCTTGGCAGGGGATGTGAGGAAAGTGATGAGGCTGCATAGAGCTGATCCTTTACCATTAAGGTCTTGGACAGCCGGGCTTTTGGATGTCCATTCATCTAATAACCCCTGATGATTGATTATTCAGACAGAAACATGGTACATATTAGCATGGCATTCATGACACATGAAAGCAAAAGGTGAGCTCGAAGAGTCCTTTTCATTTTTGTTTTCATACTAGATTCAGGATCTACTTCTGTGACCTTATCCGTAACATCTTGCATTAAGAAAATAGTCTCTCTGCTGGCCAACATAACATTTCACTCACATATGTGTCCTGTGTAAACACATATCATCCATCTTTCATTAGTTGGCAGAGAAAGCAGGTTGGGATAGTGGGGAGTTAAGGGAGGATAGCACTATAATCTATTAAAACACACTTACGTCTATCTATTGCAAAATAGATTCTTCTTCTGTTGCTCCTGTTCCAGCACTTTAAGTGCAGTTTAACAATATATATATCGCAATAACACTGTCTCCATAGTAGAGATTTATTAATCTCATGACTCACAGTGACTATCTGCAGGTCCTTCTCCAGACTTTTCTCACTGCTGCTTGTCTGAAACGCAGGTACTTTCTCATTGGTCTCCTCCAGCCACACAGTGAGAGCGCTAGCTGCAGATCTGAACTCTCCCAGCTGGTCCTGACAGGATGATACCTCCTCTTCCCTGTAGTGGACAAGCATATCATGCATTCATCTGCACATCACCAGCATTACACAAACAAGCGTGTTTAACTAATTGTTAAAATATACAAAGACCTTCTTTATCCCGCCCCTGTCCCAACTTACTTTTCTTTGACAGTGCCTTTGAAGGTGCTGAAAATATTTGAGAGATTGTCCATCTTGCTCTGGATTTGGGCTTTGTTTCCATCAGGGCTTATTTCAGACAGCTCCTTGGACAGAGTCTGCAGCTTCTCCAAATCACTGGCATGTTCAGCCATCTCAGCTTTAGTATTCTACAGTGACATTATAATAGTCAGTCATTCTTTATAATTGTAATTGTAATTCCTGATGAAAATGTTACATGACTGAAAGACACCAAAATGTGTCCATTTATAGTTAGCACTGCATTTACCTGCATCAGCTCAGATAGTTCATTGAACGTTTTCCCTGGCCCGTCTGTGTCATGTAGATCTTGTGAACGCTTCACAACAAACTGCTGAACTTTGTCTGCGACCTTATCAAACTGTTCCACCTTTTCCTTCAGCTGCTCCAGCTGGGAAACTTTCTGCTTGTGCTTGTCACAGGCATCAGAGAAGCGCTGGGAGAGAGCATCCATCTTAGACTGCAGCAGGGCAGCAGCAGAGGGGTCTGCCGTCTCCACAAACTTCTTCACCTTGGCTTTCATGGCTGAGATGCTGCTCTGGCGGCTTGCTATGTCCTGCTCTAACGCCTTAAAAATTACACGAAAGACAACAGCAAAGTTTTAATAGTAGCATAAAATAATACGGTACACACAGTGCGTAGTTATTGGCCTACTGAGATTATGGCGAGAATACATACTGCTTCTTTGCTGAGGATATCTCCAATGGATGCAGAGTCCAGGGGAATTTGTCCTTCCTCTTTCACACTGGCCTCCACTCCCTTCATCCATCCCATCATCTCATCCAAACCATCCTGGACACTCATGGAGCGAGTCAGGGTGATCTGCAGTTTCTCATTGCGATCACTTACAGACTTGGACAGGTTGTCATAGCGCTCAACTATGTCATCTGTAATGCAATGGAAAAAAAATCAGGTTATGTTTAAAACCGAACATTTTCTCATTGTTTGGGGCGCACTGTGAGATAAACACTTCAAAACAAAGCAGAAACCTATTTGGCATTTATAAGTTTGAAGATTTAGGTGGAGTAAAAGCATTTTTAAGTCTAAGCCAAGAAACTAATGATTGGGGAAAAGGAATACAAATGACACACTCAGACTCTTTGGGCTATGTTGACATTTTTGCTGTCTACCAATGGACAGTCTGTTTGCTTAAAAACCTACCTACTTACAAGTGACAAGTTGCAATGCTGACATTTTGCAGGCCTAGATTGATTAACTTTAAGTTGTACTTTCAAATACTTATTTCAATTTCTGGCATCTTTCAACTTGCACATTTAATGGCTGAAATCCTAATCCCATTATTTGAGTATCAATGATGTCACACCAAATCACTGAAATTCTCAGATATTATGTAGACGGCGCAAAATCTGCTCCCTACTTTGATTCTCCCCTCACCTACTGTCTCCTGGATCTCGTCTGGGTTGCTCAGCAGGTCTCCTTCAGATGTTATTAAAGACTCAGCTGTTTTGCGTAGTGTGTCAACAGCAGTTTGATGCCCCATCATCTCACCTTGTAGGGCCTGTGGATCAATAAGTAAGAAGAGGTCAGAGAAAATAAAACTGTATCCACATCAATAAATGTCGTCTGTCTAGATTTATACTGTACTGTACAGATTATGGATTGGAGATAAAAACAATAGAGTGATGATATGCAAGATGGTCTGGACAATATCTTTTGAGTCATTCCACAGATATAGCTAGACGTACCTGTCTCCCTCGATTGTTGCACTTAGAGAAAGGCTCAGGATTCTTTGTAGTGATTTGCAACCAAAGCCAAAAGTACAGTGTTCCTTGTTTGGCCCACAGGCGCCTCTTATCTGGGCATATCTATGCTGTAAGTCACTACCTCCCTTCAGAGAAATGTTCAAGGTAGCCGCAGCCAAAAGCTTTGACAGCAAAGTTTCTTATCCTCCCGTAGGAGTATGTAGGCTACAAATAACCAGAGTTTAACTATTCACATGTGGGTTTGAACGTGAACACAGAGCTAAAAATAACTATGTTGTACTTAAGTCAGTGGAAACACTGTATATGGTAAGACAGGTCTGTTGCCCTGACCTTGTAACCCAGTCAATGCTCCAAATTCTGCACATGTTACTAAATAAAGTTACTCTTTATTCTTTACTTGGATTATTCATAACCATAACAGCCAATAACGTTCACACAGATCAGTAAGGACAACGTCTGGCTCAGGCCTTTTTTCATATGATTATTGTGTTGGCATCGAGATTAAGAGAGGCCTCAAGGAAGAATGAAAAATGCACAAGACAAAAAAATAGATAAATGCACAAGATAAAAAAACAATGTGATATACATCTGAGCTTGTCAACAAGAAATTCTAAAGGTGGACTCAATACCAAGACTAGGCCTAAGGACTACAGCCCCGGCATGCAGTTTTCCTTGCCTTGGTCTCCTCCAGCTGTTTCTGCAGTGTTTGTGGATCAGCTGCTATGGTCTCTGATTGCTGCTTTCTCGCCTCCTCCTCTGAGCCGTTGAGCCACTTCAAGAGACCAGTGCTCGAGTCGTCATATTTCTTGTACTTGTCAACCACATCTTTGAGGTTGTTGCCAAGCTGATTGCACTGAAACATAGCAAATTAAATGATACTGCGTGTGATAAAATATTCAGAAACCAGATAATGACAGAGACTCATGAACATAAAAGTAATCATTATGGGAAAAACTGTCACTTTCTCTGATGCTGACCCTTTCACAGCTCTTACAGAAGATATCCTGACACCTAAAAGAAGCATTATGCTGCTTTTTTTTTAAGCTTCAATTAAGTCAAATGCTACCACCCAGTGGCAACAATAAGCCATTGCAGCCTCTCAAGATCCATCTGAGCAGCATACATACCTGTGAATGTAATGTTTTGTATCGGCTGGCTGCTGAATCCAGCTTATCCTTGACAGCTGAACAGGTTCCTGAAGTATCCACTTGCAGCGGAGCATTTTTAGCCGCAGGGTCATGCAATGCACAGGCTTTAGCCACATCCAGCACTTTCTGTCCTGAAATGGTGATGAAGCGAAGGTCCCCTTTGTGGGAAATCACATCTTCTGAGAAGCTTATCTGTCGCTGGAGTTTGTCACTGAAGATATTGAGAGAGCCCACAGGAGCTCCCAGCTCCTCCATCTCCCCCTCCGCCTGGTTTAACCAGCCCTCAAACTCCTCACAGTCATCCTGGAACTTCTTCAGCTCCTCCTGGACACACTGCACCTGCTTCATCTGCTGTTCAGCCTGCGTCAGCGAGGCCTCGTAGCGTCCCTTCAGCTCCTGGATGTTCTTCTGCAGTTTCCCCTTCTCCTCTGGAGACAGCACGTCAGCTTGTTTGTCGAGCAGAGCCTGAGCAGACTGGGTGGCCATGATCAGATCCTGCTGTTGGGACAGAATCTCCTGATGATGGGCCTGTGGGAACAATAAAGTCTTGAGGACACCAATACATATAGCAGTAATTATTTTATTTTATTTACTATTTCTTACTTTTTGTCTTTACTGGCTTTAAATGGTTGTCTGCAGTAATCTAATTTTCAAATAAAATTAAGTGTCTTTGATTAGCAATGGGATTTTTATAATTGTTGGCATATACTGTTTAACATATTTAGAAATTGATTTTATTATTACTTTGGACATTTTGACATGTCTTTCAGCATTTGATTTAACAATGATGGTCTGCCTCATGTAATGCCTAATGGGATTTTTATTAGCTTGTGCACTGTTGAGAAAGAAAGTCAGCGCCCATTTGTAACTTTATTTTGCAACAAACCAACCATACCTTGACCCTATCATACTGCTTATCGAGGTCCAGGGAGGCGTCGTTCTTGCCGCTGGCTGCTCTGCCAAAATCATTTTCAGTGGTCTGTAAAGCGTTTCCATTGGCATCGTCATCCTCTCCTGTCAGTCCCTTGGCTGAGGTTTCTTCTGGCAGGTTTCCATTCTCTTTACTTATATGGTCAGTTTTATCCAGACCGCTCTCATTTTCATTCCCTATGTTGGATATCCAGTCCAAGAGACCTTCAATTTTGTTCTTACTATCTTCAAGCCGCTCAACAGCTGCTGCCTGAAAAGACAGATTAAATATTAAGAAAATACTGAATAGCGAACAAAATCAATATAATACATTAAGTTTAGCAATATGTTAATTACACTCTAATTACAACTTAAAATTCTGATGCATCACATAGTTTTTACAGACAACACATCTGGAGGTAATCTGAACTCTGACCTTTTCACTCTCCTGTTTTATGGCAGTGGTAACAACCTTCTCCAAATCTTTCCTGGACTCCTCAGCCTGCTGGTTGATGAGCTTAACTTTGCTTTTAGCCTCTTCCAACTTGCTCTCAATGACGGCGATTTGATCTGGCATCAGCTTGCTCCGGTTGTCCTCCAGAAACGTTTTTGTACTGGTGATGACCTCATTCAAGGCACTGGCATTTCTCAATGCATCTTTCTGCAGAGCCTTGAGATCAGACAGGCATAAAGCATGAATAAGAGTAGGGTCATGGAATAAAACTGATTTTAACAGATGAAAACACAACTGGGCACATATGGTGCCTCTTAAAAACAAAGGACAATTATTTCAAACCTGATGCTCCTGCTGGTACTGCTGCAGGTCTGTGACACACTCAGCGTTTTCAGCCTGTTGCTGGTGACCAATCAGGTGGTTTTCTGTCAGTGTGAGATTCTCACACACTTCCTCCAGCTTCTCTGTAATCTCCAATAAAGACTGTCCAAGAAGAATAAATAAAAAACGGCAAGTAAATATCATACTTGCCAGCAAAAGGCTGTCAATACACATTCATGTCTACGCTCAATAAAACCTTCACACAAAAAAAAGCCCAATATCCCCAATATTTGGGAACACAAGCATCAAAACAAGGGAGGAAAAACAAGCACATAAAGATAACATGCAAAGTCTGCTTTTGTTATATATTTTCCTTTTATCATAATAGTGTAAAAGTCTACTATGCTGTAAACATGCTTTGTCGCCATTTGCCACTTTGGTCTCGACATTGTTATAAGCACAGGGAGGCATTATGGTGTGTTAATGAGTTTGTTGTGGGTGAAAATGTTCCAACAGAGAAGGTGCCTTTTGTCCACTGTTAATTGTTCTCTGGTGTCTTGGAGGCCTGTAGAATACAACCAGCACAAAGGTTAGTCTGCAGGAGTGCTCAAGCACTTGGAGCATGCAATGTTGTTATTTTTCCTAAAAATTTAGGCATTCACAGAAGAACCTCCTCCCAAATCTGAATCCTGGAGACAACAGCCAGTAGATCACTTGCAAACAAAAAACACTGATATATAAAGTAAAAGCTTTTAACACTGAGATACTGTTGAATACTCATTACTTGGAAACGGTCTGATTTTCAATTTGAATCCACAAAAATCAACATAGGAGTTCAAAATGTGTTTTAGATCTGATTAATCATTCTTGTTCTGATGTCTGAGGTTCAGATGTCTCATTCCAGTATAATAATTTGTGTCAATAATGTGAAATCACATACATGAAATGTCATAAATTACTTGTCTGAATAACACATTGTTGATCTCACAATTCTGCATGTACTGCTACTTTGTGCTCATTCACTCTTTGAGCTGATCTACTCCAGAAATTATACCAGTGATTCAATCTGATCAGTAACATGGATTACACAGCTTACTCTACATGCACTGCAAGCATTCATTATCAACTTTAATGTATCCACAGATGTTTTTTCAAGGAAACATCTGTGATACTTTATAGCATATCCGCAGGCAGACCTTCTCCTGGTTCCCCCTTTCTCTGGTGTCCAGTAGGACATCTAAGGCGCTCCTCTGGGTAACAAACTTCTCTGTCTGGTCCCTGAATGCTCGCTGAGTCATGCTGAGGAACTTGAGAAGGTAGCTGCTCTGAGCTGGACTCAGGAACTGAGCGTGCTCAGAAATAAAGCACTGGATATCAAATGTGACATCCTCTAACTTGAGCCTGGCTTCTTTTAGCAGATTGCGCTCCATGTCCTGGAAGAAAAGATAGAAATACACTGAGTACGTTTCTGTGGTTACTGTGGAAATGTAATGTTTTCCTTTGGACATTAAAGATACCTTGTTCTGCTGAATCAAATGTTTCAGTGCATCAACATCACATGTGTTCAAATCCACGTCAAACATCTCAGAGTTGTTTTGGATGAGGCCCGCTAGTTCATCAAGATCGCTAAGATGTTCCTGGTATGTTGCTTCCAAATGCAGCTAAAATCACATTTAAAGTAGTCAATAGCTGATGCAACTGTTATATCATTGTATTCAAATTACTAGCAATGGACCCTGACCTTTCCTGTTTCCATTGTTTGAATTAGGGAGTGACTCCTTTCGGCACACATTTGGGAAACGGCAATAAAATTTGGCTCCAACTCCAGATATGTCGAAACCAAATCTCGGTGGATTTGTATGGGAATGCCCTCATTAGCAGAATTTAAGAGTAATTTGGCTTTATCCATATCTGCTGTCAGAACACCAGCCAGTCTAGAAAGTTGGGTCTCCAGAGACTGGATAAAAGAGCACAATTGGTGAGAAACTAATGCGTATACACGTGTATACATAAATAAAAATTGAGAACATATGATAATGTTTGACAGATGACAAATGTTCATTTCTAACCTGACATTCCTCTATTTCGATCTGCAATTCCTCCATGTTGTTGCCCACGGGGTTCTGGATTAAAAGCTCTTTTCCAATATCATCTAAAACATCAGCGTGATCCTGCAGTCTCCCAACGCACTCCAAATAATCCTGGATGGAGAACAGCTGCAGGGAAAAGTAAACACGAAACAAAAGTGGAGGATATGTTACTTTTGTCAAAAACTAAGGGAGGGTGTTCACTTTAACGCTGAAACAACATCAAATGTACCTTTTTTTTCACCTGCTCAACTTTGCAGGCGCCTGAGCTGGCAGACAACTGAGGGGACGGTTGCTGACTGCCGCCAGCAGAGTGACACAGACCCATGTCATCTTCTGCTGATCCCTCATCTTCTCCCTCCGAGCTCTCCTCCTTGATGCTCTCCAGTGTGTGCCACCGCTCCTCCTGAGAGTCACCTCCCAGAGCAGTGCTTAGAGTGTCCATCACTTCCTGAAGCACTGAAAGATCCTGGCTTAAGGAAACAGTCTTGAGGACCTGCAGCAGTTGCATCTGGATATTTGGAGCATCAGACTGTTCTGTCTTTTCACTGACTTTCTCTTCCTGCAGTATCGGTTCTGAGTTCCCTTTATCTTTGAGGGTGTTTTGTTTCAACAAATCCATGAGAAGGTCTGGGTGACTGCTCTCTAGAAGTCCATGGGGTGTGTCTCTCTCGCCTTTGTCTAAAGGTTGTGGAGTATTATGAACTATAGCAATAGTGCTGTCAGTGTCTTGAGTTTGTGCCTCTTGCAAATCACTGACATTAGTCCCCTTTGTGATCATTTCCCCCTGCTCATCTACATGTGTCCTTACAGCATTAGGAAACACAGATGCAGCTGAAGAGGAAACATCAGATGTAATGCAGCTGTCTGACAGGAAATAAGTAACCATCTGGGAATGCTCAGAAGCACACAATCTTTTCTCCTCTGGCAGAACATCAGATCCCAACACTACTCCCATTATAGTTTCTGGTTTCATTTCTGATGTGGAGACCTTTCCACCGATATCTGCATTTTGTTTATCACTTGTCTCTGTTATGTGTCCATTTGTTGACACAGAGATCTGTTCCGTATCACTGGTGCTTAACTCTACATCATCTGTAGCACTGTGCGGTGAACCTGACAAGTCTTTATCAGCCAGTACTGTTTCAAGAGACGCTCTGGTGGTAGCTGAATTGTACTGCTCTGAATCCTTGACATCAAAGCATTTGAGGTTGGTAGTATTTGTTGCAGTGACTTCATCGAAAACAACGGGGGAGTGTTGCGATCTCTCAACAACAAGCGTTCTCTGACCACCTTCAGAGCATCTGGGCTCAGATTCAACGCTAAAATCACCTTCTGAATGAAGTGCTGCTTGCTGAGGTAATGTGAATCTGCTGCCATCTTCTGCAATTGTGTTGTCATAGTTACTATTACCACTGGAAACTGAGATAAGTGCACTTTCACCCAAATCCCTGGGCGATGAGTAATCTCTACTTGGAGTTGGCTCACTGACTAAAGGTGACTGAACTGCACTTGTGTCATTCCACATTCTAGTTTCCTCACACACATTGCAATGTGATGAGGACATGTCTAATTCACGCTCACAGACTGTCTGATTTCCCACTTGAACATCATATCCTGCTATGAAAACCCCATTATCAAAGGCTGTGCTGTTCGATTTGGAGTGATTAGCAAAAGAGGCATTCTGGCTTCCTGGATCAGTGCTGATGCCTGAGGTTCTGTCACTCAGACTAGATGGACGTGACTGGGTAGTTGGAGCAATGTTTTCTGTCACATCTCTGAATACATCAGCTGTACCTGTCAGCTGGCTGCTTGCACCCTGTGAGTCACTGTCTTCAGCCAGTAAAGGTGATATTTTAGTATGATGAATACACTCTGTAACTTGACTCCGTGAGGAGGGTGAGATCATTAGAGCCTCGTGACCACCAACCGACGGAGGGAAATTATGTAGATGATTCATCTTCTCTACATATCCTGTTGTCTCACAATCTATCTCTGCATCTTCATTCTCACTCTGTATCTCTTGGTTATTAGCCTCCTCATTGGTCAGATCAAGCACCATGACAGCAGCCTTCTCCTCAGTCGACTGCTGCGTGTTTTCAGCTCCATTATTATTAATTATACCCAGATTATGATCATCGAAGATGGAGTGGGGGAGCATTTCTTCTGGGTAAAGGCTGTCTTTGATGTCTGAGTTAAGGATCCTGTCAACACAGGCATCTTTAAATAATTCAGACTGCAATGACTCACGCATACTAATAGTACAACCAGATCTCAATAGGCTCTGCTGTTCCATAATACGAATTGCAATATTTGATGATATGGATCCATCTGACACTGCCTGTTTCAAAACAGATATTGTGTCCTCCTCATCGCCCACATCACTTCCTTTTTCATCTGATTGTAGGTCAAGCAGTTTCAGTACTGTCGTCTCGTCAACTAGGCCTTTACTGAGAGCCGCCTCCAGGTCATAACGTCTCCCAGAGGTGACATCTAAAATGCCCCCTTCTTCCATCTGCGCTTTCAGAAGATGTAAAGCATAGTCTTGCTCATTTTCACCCTCCACCAAGTCCTCAGAGCATAAAAACTCAGCTTGGGTAATATCTGTATCTTCTGATTCACTACAAAGTGTGTCATCTTCGTAGTATGGTAGAGTTTGATGGCAGGATTTAACTGAACACTTAGAGTCAAACATCCCTGACGGTGAGCCAACAATAGTTGGAATATCAAGACCTTCACTATCAGCACCTCCAACATCAATTTGTAAACTATTTCCACAAATTCTCTCTGCAAATTCTCCTGACTTTGTCCAATTTGTGTTGTTTTGACACATGGTTTTCTCTGCCACACCAGACTCTGTGGTATCCATGTCACTGTCATTATCTACTAAAACTTCCTTGACAGGATCTTGATTTGGAGCTTTGTCATTTGCATGTGCTTTTTCGTTGAAGGTAATTCTTCCATTGACTGAGGAAACAAAACTATGAGGATCACATGTGTGTTGCATTAACTCCTCTGTTTCCTCATTTATGTGCAGCGGGATCTCTAAATCTACCTGTTCTGAAAGATCATTTAAAGTCAGAGCAGTGACATTTTTCTCAGTGTTTTCAGAAAATATTGAATATTCAAGAAAGATTTTAACCATTTTACTCAGATGTCTATCGAGTATTAGTACCCTGTGTCCTGACTTGGGATCTATGTAACTGTTGATCGTTATGTAGGAGATGAATAACTGCTCTGCCTCTGTGTGAGTAGGGATGTTGTCAACCTTTAAGCAGTCTGCAGCATGATAGCATCCATCAACTGTGAGCTTTTTATACATAAGCCAAGATGAAAACTTTTCATTGAGGTGATCAACATCAGGAAACACATCAGGAATTTCTGTAGATTTCAAAAACTCTGCTGAATAACTGTCAATCAAACCATTTTGAATGGCGGACATGATGTCTACCACCTCTGAATTTTCTGGAATGTAAAAAGCGGCTATTTTTTCTCGATTACTGAACAGTCTGCTGGTAAAATCATCTCTGGTGATTTGTTGATCGTACTGGAATGAGGTGGACACCGTTTGGATTTCCCCAGAGGGAGGCAACACAAGTCCCATAAAGTGCCGCTGACATCCAAACACAACGAGGGTGCTGCTAGAGCTCATCAAATCACACTGAATGGCTGCATCCACCTTTAGTCCATCACCATTTTGGAGGTTCCATATGCTACTCATAACATCCCCTGACACCTCAACAGTTGTACTTTGACCTTCTTTGGGGTCACCTACATCCACCTGAGCACCTAACAGCCCTGACATAGTCTCCTGATCACTTAAACCATCTTGACAAGACCTCAGAGTGTTTATATCCCTCCCTGATGTTAGTGATTTATTTCTGCTGAGGCACTTTAATATCAGTCTGTTGACCTCACAAGGATCAACCTCCTGCACAGGCTCTACGAGTGACACATCTTCAGCAGTGCTTGGATTCGTCATATCCTGAGAGGTCTTTTGCCTCTGAAGAATCTTTACATAGACAGAAGCAGGTATTAAACCACACTGAAATGCCCCCTCCAGGGTCTGTGTGTCTCCTGTGTAGGACACCTCCAATCCATCATCAACTTGTTTGACCTCTATCATCTTGATGATGGGGTCTTCACACGTGGCCCCTTCCCTAGCTGCTGCGATGTCAGGGAGTGACATAGAAAAGACATGTGTGCTCTGTATGCACTTGCTTGTGTCATTCAATTTTGGCAAGTGGTTCAGTGTGGATTTACAGACGAGGTCTTGGTTGAAAGCATCATCGCAGTCCAGACAGACACGCATCTCAGACTGAAAGAGGTTGGAGGTCATGGGTTGGGCCTCTGGGAGATTGAGAGCAGTCCTCTGATCAATCAGGCCACTCATGGGTCTGTCATTGGATCTCAAATCCTAAAGAAAATGGAAATTTGACAAATTACTAAACTGATTTCAGCATCAAAGTCTGTATTATCTACTGTATGTCAAATTTGCAATTAAAGTATTCAAAAGCAAGACAAAATGTATACTCACCACCAGACAAATACGGGCATGTTAAAGCATCATGTGCAAGACTGCATCAAGGTTGCAACAGGAGAGTGACGAATAAAACATTTAAAGCTATCATGCATCTGAGAATGCAGCACCCAGCATCTTGCAAAAAAAGGTTAGTTAGTCACATGACATACTGTGGGTAAAGGGTTATGCGTCATATCCGTTATCCTGCTGACCTTTTAAGTCAGGCACATTAATAATGATGACATGTCAGACCAAAGCCGGGCGCAACAAAGCATGTTGACAGCATACTCAGATTTTGTTCAGTTGTATAAATCTTGTTGCTAATGTTCCAGTGTAAGGGAATGAGTGGTGCAAAAGACAACTGCTCACACTGTACTAGGGAGGGAAGGAAAAAGGTTAGTCATGCAGCTGAACATCAGGTGGCACTGTTCTCTAACACAAATGCAAACCACTCAGCAGAAGAAAATGCCTGGAGTCCAACCTCTTCTGCAGAGGTGATCTGATCTGAACAATGTTGGGAGAGTTCACTGTAGGCCTGATTGAGTGCCTTCAGCTGCTCCTGGGCCTTTTCTCTCTCCTCTTCCGTCATTCTGTAAAACACACAAGGAATGAGGCTGAGAATTCAAACAGCGGACAAAGTCTTTCAAGACTAGGTGACAGTAGCTTGACTTACTTGTCACTGTGTTTGTTCAGCATCATTTGCGTCGCCCTCAGTGCTTCTGCAATTTGTTCCTTCTTAGTGACCATTTCCTCAACTGACACCTAGAACATCAAACAGTGGCATATTAATACTTACATGCAGTGCTTTTGTATGACTACTCTTTGAGTAGTTATCATACAATATTGTTATTGTATGATTAGAGTGAACAGGGACATAAATACTCACACATGCACAGATTAGAATTATTTAAAAATACTGAATTACAGTTTTCAATTTAATTATTTATATAAACAATATCAATGTATCAATAAAGACATACTGTATACTCCTGACTGGATTAAATATAACCCCCTGCACAAAAGAATGATATCCTATTGAACAGCTATGCAATAAATATTAAACTGTCAAAATTTAAATGTTCAACTTCTGTTCAGAATGTGTCAAAGAGGAGTTGATTCAACTCTATGGTCATTTTGAGGGAGTCATTTGTGGCGTTGCTGTATTTGACTGCATTATTGTGCATTAATTTTTCACTCCCTTACGTGGAGTGGCAGAATATCAGAAGCACAATCGGAGAGACGGTATCATACTTTGACAAAACAAATTCAAATAGGAAGCCCAAAGCTGTCATTATTACATTGTAATTGTTGAATTGGAATTTTATTTATATTTTTGTGTGCATAATTTACATACAAATGCACTGTAATTTAAAATGTTAATCCAAATCCACGATTGCTTCCTAATAAACCAAACATATTTGAATTCACATATTCACATATTTGAATGTGTAATAAAATCATAACAATTACTAGTTATTAATAGTAATTTATCTGTATCCCTATATTTTACTTTAATTGTGGTTGCAATATTTACGACAAAAACAAAATTAAATAGTTGGCTAGATGGTGTGCTTTAAAACTGTTACGTGTATACATAGTTTAGCACAACTTTAACCTCTTCACTGATCTGAACTAATGTCAAGTCAATGCAAGTTAGCATTGAACATGTGTAATTATGAATGAAGTCTACACTCATTAAATGCATCTATCTATTATCTTTTATATTATATTAAGTTGGATAGACTGAAACCATCAACGACAGCACATTCCTGCAGGATCACCAAACTGCTTCTCAGCACTACTATATCAGTTATTGACCACAATTAGAATGCTAATTTCAAATTTCAATTGAGTGATGTCAGCTTTGGGGCGCATGTACACTACATGTTTCATTAGACACAGGGACAAACATATGAAATGTATTTTGATAATTCAATAACCTGCTGATATCATTTATTAGTCACTGATGTTTTGAAATATGAGTGCTTGTGCGACTTGAAGATTTAGTGTTATTGAATCTGTCGGAAATGATTTAAGTGAAATCCATAACATTAACCATGCTTTTGCGAGCCAAGCGAACAACTACAACTACAACCTATAGTGCAAAATATATAAATTTACTGAATCAGAAAGTAGACAGTGTTTTTATTAGAAATCATACACTGTGACAGCAAAAGGCCGTGAAATCATTTTGATTAGAAGAATGCTCTTCACCAGTGAACCAAAGCATTCTCTCATGTACAACAAATATGTGGCAGCACATGAAAAGAGGACACAGCGAAAAACATCACAAAACAATACACATAATTTACCTGGGGCTTATTAGGCGTGTCTGTGTTGGCATTGCTATCTTTCAGAGCATTCCCATCATTGTTTGGGGCCTGTTGCACATTGGACATCCAGTGCAATAGTTTGCTAACTTTATCACCGTGCTCTCTCTTCTCCTCATCAACAGATCTCTAGGATTTAAACAGATGGGTTTTTGACAAGATTGTTATCATTGTTACAAAACTTAAACAAAAAGCACTCGGTGCGGTCCTAAAGGGGAGGGGCATTGTCAGAAAGTATTTATAATTAGACTCCAAACACCAAATCTCAAGAACCATTGTCAGTCGCATCAACCACTGTGTTAAAACATGTGTGTAAACCAAAGAAGAAGATTAAACAGTGAAGTCACAAAACCAAAGGAAATCCTACTTGCAGGCTTTGCTTGTATGCTATGGACAAGCATCTATTTACAAATATTTATTGCTTATATGCCCAAACATAATGAAATGTTGATTTGGGACCATAACCATGAATCTTTGTAGCCTCCAGTAACCTTAACCCCGTGTGGCAGTCGTACACACTTCTTTCCAGTGCCTCCCTGAACGTGATTCTTCTCTTGGTCTTTGGACAGGTGAGGCTTTTGGTGTGGAACTTCTCGTCTTTGAGTACAGCAGCAGTGGCTTTGTCAATAAGGCCGCTCTGAGTGACTTCTTCAAGTGAGACTCTATCATGAGTGTCAGGGTTTATCAATCCTCCAGTCAGGAGCTGGAATTCAATACAGCGGAAACCGCAATCCCTTGGCAAGAGGTTCTCCTGAACAGCCTGGGAAATAGACAAAGTCTTTGAAGTCTTGGGGTGAACGATGCCATTAAATGCCTGCTCAAACTGTTGGAGCTGCTGACGCAATGTCTCATCTAAAAGACCTCTTTGGAGAGCCTCAGAGAGAGTAACTTTCTCCCCTGAGGACGGGTCGCAAATACCTCCAGTGCAGGCCTGGGCCTCCAACAGCTTTAAGGCAGTGCCTCGATCAGTAAGGCCCTGTTGAAAACCCTGAAGAATTGACAGCCTCTTCCCCCGAGTGACGTCCCACAGACCAGCAATGGGGCTGTTTACATCTTCCACAACAACCATTCTTGAAAATATGATGTCTGCAATCTCATAGATACTAAGTAGCCCACTGCGATAGCTTTCAAGCTCCGACGTCTCAAGGAACCTCTGACTTAGAGCGGACTCTAGACAAAGTTGTCGGCCACTTTTGAGATCAGTAATGATGTTAAGTGGGCTTCCACTGGCGTCAGCTATGGACTTTTCCTGCCATTCGCTCTCCTGCTGTGACAGAAACACATACATCCTCTTGTCAATGTATCTCCCCTTGAATGCTTCATACGCGGACATTTCGATGCCACAGCTGCTGATGACAACAGACGCTCTATGAGAACTTGTGGGAGAGGTGTTTGTCAGATGTCTGTCACCAAATGGGAAGAGAAACACTCCACCATCGATGTCATAAAGGCAAGTCTTTAGTATTTCAGAATAGTATGCTTTCTGTCCGGTGTCAGGGTTGTGGAAACCTTTGGGGTTACTGACTGGATCGTACAGACTTTGTAGAATCTCCTTGTTCAAAAGACCCTGATCAACGGCAATGCTAGCCGGGACCCTGACACCAGTCTCAGGGTTGATCAGTCCTCCAGTGGCTACCTGGACCTCAAGGATCTTCTTGCCTTTGTATCTATCGAGAATCCGTTCCTCCATTGCCTGAAACACAGACAGCTTTTCCCCAGCATGGATGTAGCCACTAACAGCTTTCTGAGCCTCGATCAGTTTATCTTTGAGGCCTGTTTCTATAATACCTCTCTCCAGAGCCTCAGCAACTGAGTGTGTTTGTCCTGTGGCCAGATCTGTAAGGCTTCCTGTTGCAGCCTGAGCCTCCAGAAACTCAAGAGCGTACGTCTTTGCTAAGAAGCCCTTCTCAGCAGCTTCTAGGAAGGATATTTTTTTCTTACTTGACTCCACATAAACTCCAGCAATAGCAGTTGGTTTGCTGACGTACTGAGCAAGCAATGCTTGCACCTCTTCCATTGTGATATGGCCCATCTCCAACTTATGCAAAACCTCTTCATCCAAGAGCCTACATTTGATTAAGTTTTGGATACTTGTGCTGCCTTTGAGTTCTGTGAGCTTTTGGGAAGTTGAATACATCACACTCACTTTTCCCTCACCGCCCTCTTCTCTTCCCTTCTCCGACGTGTTTACAGTTTCGCATGGCCGCTGGTCTGTTAGTCCACACAGAGCCATGTATCCACGTGTAGTCACTGACATGGGCTCACCAGGTATGATTTGGCTCTTATAGGTCACATTTTGTACTTTTTGTAGGAAAGTGGTAGTTTGATAAGTAGAGCTATTCAAAGTTTTCTTTGTTGGTGAATCATGAAGGCTTTGGCTTTGAATGACTTTATCTTGTTTGACTTGATTCATTCCTTCAAGAATGTTTTCTTTCTTCATCTGTTGATGTGACATTGGAAAAACTTTAGTTACAGCGTTCGTTCAAAACGTTACAGAGGACTACAGTTCACTGTTACAGATAACTACAATTGCCAAATAGATATTTTAATAAATAGCAAAAAAAAAACAACAATTACTAAATGTATTACATTCAAATGTAATTGCTAATGAAGATGATATTGTGATGGAGTAATGTTGAAGTATCTTTATCCGTACCTCTGAGGACACTTTCATTTTGAGAATCTCGTTCTCCAGGTTGTATTTTGAACTTTCATGTGAGGGCACCATCTTCTGCATCACTGTATGTTCCGTCAGTAATGAAGTAGCCTCACTGCCTTTCATATAGTGATGGCTGGTTTCAGGTACGTCCTGTTTGTTTATCTTCTGGTTTTCAGTCTTCATCCTGACCCCGAGCGTCAAAAGCTTTTCCTGAAGACTTTTAACCTCTCTGACGTATGACTCTATTTGCTCCCGAAGAGATCTGGCTTCATTGTCCTTCAGTGTCAGTTTCCACTCACCATCTGTCAGCAGCTGTTTAAACCTAGCTGACTCATTTGACTGTTCATTGCCAAGGCTTTGCAAAGAGCTGACTTTTGAGTTGAGTTTAAGTTTGTCTTCCTCTAGTTCGGAAATTTGTGATTTTGCCTTTGAGAGGTCATGTTCGAGCTGTGTTCTCTCGTGCTGCAGTTTGTCCATTTTGAGCTGCAGCTGCTGGTCCGTCTGCTGCTTTGTTTCCACAATGGTTTGATGCACCGTTTTTATCTGTTTGATGTCTTGCCTAAAATACTTGTTGAGCATCTCTGCTAATTCTGCGCTATGTGACTGCTGTTTTGACATCTCACTTTCACTTGAGATTTCAGATTGAAGTAAAATGAGTTTTTTCTCTATTTCAGTCTGCACTAGCAACAGCTGCCTCTCATAGCCCTCCTTCTGAAGCTCTAGTTTACTTTTCAGCTCCTCTAACATTTTCTTGCACTTCTCAAGTTGTTCTTCCATCTGCTGGGACCTCAGCTGAAGCACAGAGTTTTCTTTTTGCTTTTGTTCAGCTTCTGTTAGGGTGCGTTGCAGCTTTTCTTTCAGCGTTCTGACTTCAGATCCTAACGAGATGCTCTTCTCTAGTGCCTCCGCTTTCTCCCTCTTAACAATCACATTTTCAAGTTGCAGGTTTGATCGGGATTTGTCAGAACTCGACATTACTTCATTTATTGTTACTTTACTTTTCTGAAGCTCAGCCTCCAGCTGCAATATTTTGGATTCTTTGACTTTTCTTTCTTTGGTTTCTTTCAACAATTCATCTTTAGCTCTCTGCAGGGAGGAGCTCAACTCTGAAAGTTTGACATTTAAGCTCTCTACTTTCCTTTCTGTTGCTCGCTTGTCATTTTGAAGAGCATACATCTCCTGCTTTAGGGTTTCTGTCATTTTCTCTGAGCTGCTAGTTAACCCTTTAATATTGTGTTTATGTTTGAAAAGCTCGTCATCTAATGCTTTGATTTTATTGAGGTGTTTTTGACTCTCAGCAGATTCTTTTTGCAGTTCTGTAATTTTGGTTTTTAGCATCATGTTCAAATCATTAATTTCTGCATTTTGCATGTGGATCTTTTGACTGGCATTATTCTTCTCAGCAATCACTGACTTCAGCTCTGATTTCAGAGTTGTTATTTCTTTCTCATAATTGGCAATATTTGAATTCAGTGTTGTGATTTTCTGCTGCAGTTCAGTCATTTTCCTTACCTCCTCACTATAATCCTGCAGTTTAATTTGAAGCTCATGGGAGGTCTGGGATTTTTTATTCAGTTCCTCTTCAATAATTCTAATCTGTGATTTGGTGCCCTCTGCCTGAGACTTGAAGATTTTAATTTGCTGCTCCTTGCTGTCAATTCCCATCGTCACCTGGTCAAGTTTAGCTCTTACGTTTTTCAGATTACTTTCCATCTCAATATTTAGCTTCTTAAACTCATCTACTTTTCCCTGCAATTGAGAAGCAACCAGTTCACTTTTTTGGACTTCTGCTTCAAGGTTCTTACATTTGATCTGTGATGCCTGCTCCGATCTCTTCAATAAGTAGATTTCTTCCTTAGCTGTTTGAAGCTGCTGTTTCCAGCTCTCTATCTCACACTTTAAAGACTTGATCTTTTGTTCAGAAAATGATCTCTCTTTTTCCAGTGACTCTGTTTGGATCTGAAGACCTCTAATATCACTGTCAGATGAGACATGCATCCTTGTCAACTCATTGCATTTAAACTTCAGCTGATCTATTACTGCCTGCTTGGAAGCTACCTCTTCCTCTAAGTTGTTAATCTTGTAAATATTTTCCTGCTCCATTGAGATTTTCTTGTGCAGTTCTCCTTGGGTGATCTTCAACTGCTCTTTAAGGCCCTTAACTTCAGTGCTTTGGAAAAAAGTGTTTTGTTCCAATGAGGACTTTGCCCGTTGGAGAGACCTGGTTTCCTCTTGAAGTTCATTGATGGATTGCTTCATGTTCAGTGCTTCCTGCTGGAGATCCTCTGACTTCTGTCTCATGTTGTTCCTTTCCGTTTCCATGTCCATCTGAAGTTTCTTTAGCCTGTTGTTGCTGTCATCCAACATCTTTTTATAACTTTGTGCTTTCTCCTCAGACATTTCTGCTCTTTTCTGGACCAGAACTAGTTCCTCTAGTTTCTGCTGCAGGACATCCATCATCATGCTGTCATTCTCTCTAACTGCAGATGACTCTGTCTCACTGTCAACTGCCGACTGACTGTCAAATGCCAAAGGCTGCAGAGCCAGATCATTTTCTTTAGCTGTGGGGCTCTGTTTGTTAAGATCTTGGCCATCATTTGTTTTCTTTAAGAGGTCCTCTAGTTTCTTCTGAGCCAAAGACCACTTGGCCTCTGACTGCTCAATAAACTGTTTTGAGAGACTTAATTCCTGCTCACTGGAAGCTTTGTCTTTTACCGCTATTTCTAATTTGGTGGAATACTGATAGATGTCGTGCTCAAGCTGCGATTTCTGAAAAGCTAAAGCATCAATTGTCTTCTGTTGCGTTTCTACTTCTCCTTCCAACTTTTCCAGCTGTGCTTGTCTTTCAACCAGCAAAGTCTCCTGTTCCTGAAGCCGTCGCTTAAGTTGGCTAATCTCTACTTCCCCTGCAGCTTTTTGAAGCTCCATGCTCTCTGTCCTTTTTGCATTCTCTGCTCTGGCAAAAGCCTTTCTGCTCTACAATGCAAAAAAATAAGTCATCCACTGTTTCACGTTCAATTCGAAATTGTGAAATGAATCGCATGAATATTTGAATTCTTACCAGAGTGCTGCAGTAATATTAAACATTCTCTCCAGGAATTTGCCATTTCAAGACTGCATGATATTTTTACTTAGCCAGAAAAATTGAGGTTGCAGGTTAGAAATTTTCACATTCACCACATTTAACAACAAGATCTTTAGTTAAGATCCTTTAATACCACTTGTTACTGATTTGACCACTGCACCCTTACCCTCTGATCCCAAACTTGTAACACTGAAATAGGTCTATGAATACCTCTAAATACCAATATTTACAAAATACTACACAAACTCCTGGAGAGGCTTTAATGTCCCACAGAAAGGCCAGTATGAGAAAGACTTTCTGCCATTCACCAGCAAAAAGGACTTTACATGCAGACGTGCACCTTTCCTTTGCTTCTTTTGCGCAATGAAGCAAATATCTTTACTCATGGTGAGCTGAACATATATTAATTCATACAACCACAGGAGAAAGTCAAGAACTCAGGGGAATAAGGAGTGAAAACATGTCTCAATTCACTACTTCTTAGCGAGGTAGTGAAAAAGTTTGATGCAAAGCAGAAGACCTAGGAACCATGCAAAGATAATAAGGTAAAGCTAAACTGGTAAAGTGAAGCATCCATATAGCCCCAAAAGTCTAAAATATAGAAAATGTAGAAAATGTAGAAAGCCAGGAAGTATTAAAATATGGATCTCTCACCTCCTCGTCTTCAGTTCTCTTCAGTGTTTCACTGGCGAACTTCACATACTGCGTCATGAGAGTCACAAGAGCAGTGTAGCGGGTTCGGAGATCCATAAACTGTGTGGAATTAAACAAACAAACAGACATGTCATTGTGATGTACTTTACATAGAGCACCCATTTCCTGTCATAAGAAAGTTCATAGATTTACCTCCTGCTGAATGGCATCAGAAGAGCTCTGCATCCTCCGTTTCTTGAGAGGGGATTTGTGTTGGGAGTCAACCATCGCTCGAAAGGTCATCAGCTGAAGTTCATAATCCTGAAAACAGATTTATGTAAGTTTACAAGGTTGTTCCCTTCTCAGCTACAGCAGTTTTCAGTTTAGATCATCGCTTGGTCAACATAGCTGGAGTGGAAATGACACCAACTGTTAATTTCATATAAAGACAACAAGAAACTTTTAAAAAATGGCTAAGCAGATTTAAAAAACAAACAAACAGGTTGAAGACCAATTAAAATAAAGTAGCTTACCTTAATGGCAGCTGAGTACTGCTCGGAATACTTCTGACACTCATCAATTCTGCTCTGTTTTAATTCGATTTCAGCAACAAGGACCTGAAAAAAGCAGACATTTTTAAATATACATTTATACATTCATATATATACCGTGTTTATCTTATAGTGAATTCTTGTCCTACCTTCTGTTTGTTTAACAGCTCAGCCAGTGCCTTGCTATCTTCAGGTTTGTTTTCTTGGGCCTTTAGTTGCGCTGCTTCTATTTCTCTGACCCATTCATCAAGACTACTGTAGGAGTCTCCGTAGTGTTTCAGAGATTTGCTGATACCATCCAGGTCCCGAAGCCTGAAATTGAATGGTCAGCATCAAGGAGCAATACTTACACTTGTAATACTTGCACACAAATGTCATTAAAAAAAATCCTACAAAAAGTAATTAAGACTAACCTGCTATCAATCTGGGAGTGAATGTTCTGCCATCTCTCACTCAGCTGGTCAGCTTTCTCCTTGTGCCAGTCGAGGTCAAAGTCACGCTCGTTATGTGCCTTAAACATGCGGTCACTGATGACTCGCGCTCTCTGCAGCTCATCCTCCATGTCATGAAACACCTCCTGCTTCTCATCAATCTCTGTCCGCCATTGCTATAATGAGAAGAAGGAATGATTACACAAAATGAACCAAAAACTTTGACAAAATGTTGAGTCCAATGGTGTATTACCTTAAGTGTTGATATGACTGTCTCAATAGACTTGACATCAGAGTTCATTGCATCTTCCTCATAGAGTTTGGATTCATAGGCCTTAACTAACGCCTCTGCACTCTGGCTGTGCCTCACCACTAAGCTCACTGTTTTCAGTCTGCAAAACAGAGGGAACGTGTCTTCACTTCGGTTACGGTCAATGCAAATCGCTATCTAGTAAAAATATCTAAATGCAAGCAAAATTATTTCTAGACAAAGACGGGAGTGTCTTACTTGTCCATATAAATGGAAGACATGGAGTACACTTGGCTCATGCTCTGAACGAGGACGGTGAGCTCAGAGGAGAGTGTTGGCACAGATGGAGAACCTGCAGCCTGTCGGAGGAACAGCTCACACTTCTCCTTCATAACGTCAAGGTCCTCCTTCAACTTGTTCAGCTCCGCTGTCTTCTTCTACAGAGCAGCATGTAGGAAATCATGAATTAAATGACAACAGCAGTAAGTTCTTGAGCATGTTAAATGACTATTGATACCCAGGTGTGTACCGTATGTTCGGTGATGCGCTGCAGACTCTGCTCCAGGTCGTCTCTCTCCAGCGGTGTGCGGAGTTGCCTGATCAGGTGTTCTTCATGGGCCTCCAGATGCATCCGGAAGTTGCGTATTTCCGAGATGTAATGGTTGTACACTGACTCTTCGTGTTCCTCTGTTTCTCAGAAAAATATAATTGGTACATAGTAAATAACATAAGAATATAAACTGTGTTTGAGTTTCAAATGGTGACAGGACAGTTTTGTTGTATTTTTTTGATGTTCCATGTGAAAAACACAACTATTTGATAGGCAATACCACATGAAAAAAACAAGCTGAGTCCTAAACCTACAGTCTCACATATTAACGGACAGCACACAAGCTCACCTCTAGGTGGCATCATTATCACACAATAAAGCCAAGTAGAACCTGTTGCAATGCAACTAAATCAATGGCACTTTGTACACTGCTGGTGAAGTCATATACAAATTAGGGCAATGGTTTAAATAAAGTGAGAACTTATTTTAGGGGAGGGGGCATATAAATGACTGTATATACACATGTATTTGTTCCTGCTTATCTACACAGACCTCTGTAACACCACAACATAACACAGCAAGTATTCTGTATTTTCTTTCTCCAGATATTCTACCCTCCTTAAAACCCATAACCCCACATTAACAACATCCCACTGCTTTTGTGAGCCTTGCCTCTTTCTGCAGATCTGAGTAGTTCTTGGTAGTACTCCTTGCAGGCCGCAACGTCTCTCTCTAGCTGGGCACAGTCTGCCACTGTGAATACCTCAGACTCCTCGCTGTCTTCCAGGAACTCGTCGAGGTGGGACTGCAGGTTGCTCAAGACCTGCTGATGCTCACCTGGTAACATGGTCTTTATCTGCAGTGGAAATAAGACAAACAGGAACGTTTTTCCCAGAACGATCATCAAAACTGAGCCTGCTTATCACAAATGCGATCGATAAGAGTCTAAAACTTAAAGCATAAGAATTCAAACGTACCGAGGACACATTCCAGTTGCGGATGGCTCGTATATCAGCCATTAGATAATGCCAGGACACCACACTCTTCATGTTGATGTGGGAGTGGTGCCACAGTGCCAGGACATTCTGGTATAACTGCTCAGTTCTGCAAGAAAAGCGAGGCATAAATAATTCATCCCTTCAAATTCAGGGAGCCAGAGCGTACTCACTCGAACTCAAGAATAAACTTTATTTTTAAGTAAAGGATATTCCAGACACAAAGTGAATCCGAGCATCTCACCTTGCAGCCAATTCAACAGCCTCTTTGTTGGGTGGTGGCACAGTGAAACATACAGAGGGCACCATGGCCTCGTTCCCTGATGGGTTGATGACTTTCCACTTGGCCCGGTGAGAGTTATTGGCCAACACGCACTCGTCATCTTTATAAATCGTAATCTGAAAGAGGCGTGAACATAGATTTACTATAAAACATTTAAATAAACAGATATTAAATGTGTAATATGACGTAGAGAACCTCTGCATACCTCTATCTGGCGATAATCGCAGATGGCTTTAACAGGGATGGAGGATCTCACAGGGCTTTCAGGGTTCCTGGGCCTGAGCTGCACGATATTCTTGGCCCTGCCCACTAACCCAGCTACAGTGCTGCGGTACTGAAGAAGCTGCTCTTTCTCATCCTGGGGACACGCCATACCAAAAAACAAAAAAAAGGTTGTTTCCTTTATTTTTATTTGAAACTACCTCCACAAGCACTTCACACTTCTTATCTTTCTATCGGCTTACCATGGACTCCTGAATGAGATCCTCCAGTCTGTGTAGGCTGCTTGTTCGATCACAGCTGTATTTTCTCTGAATGGCATCTTGCAGGCTCTTAAGGTAGTCCATGGACTCTTTGGCATCACTGAAAAACTGCACAGAGAGACAGAGAGAGGAATAGAGAGAGAGAGAGAGATTAGATGTGACAAACAAAAATGCCCTTTGCTGTATTGACTGATAAACGGGGAGCAGCTCACCTCAAAATAAACAACATTTTCCTTGAGATGCTGTTCTACACATGAGCAGAGCTGTAAAATCCAGCTCCACTGCGTCTGCATGGCAGCTTTGTATGCCTGGAAGAGAAGCAACTCAGATAAAAAACACAGTTTCCATGCAAAATTGGTGGGAAATTGCAAGACTTTACAATCTTTTAATCATTGTGGAAGCTGTATACACTACCACTATACAGAAAAAGAGCTTACTTCAATTGTGAGCCTGGCTGGGTGGTTCTTGAGCATGAGGCGTTCTGCCTTGTCCTGCACAGACTTGATCACATCCTCCTTTTCATCCAGCTCCCTCATCAGGTCCTGTGTAAAGACATTAAGCTGAGTACCTCTGGCATCCAGCCGTGGAAAAGCACCTATCACTCTATCCTCTCACACAATCTCACATCCTGTCTCAAGTTAATCATTCAGGCCACAATACACAAATCCCTTCACTGAGATTATTGTTTTATCGAATGAAAGCAGCTGGGACGCTGCCAAACCCATCCAACCAAAAGAGCAGCCTGAACAAGCCCTTGTTATTCTGTCTTTGTGGAGGATTTCACAGATTTAGTTACAGTTAATTAAAGAAGAAAACGTGTAAAGACGTACAGCATGGTAGTCTCTTTTCTTGGAGATGTTGCTGTTTCGATCACTCCAGTCGAAGGCAACCTCCTCTTCCTCCTTCTCATTCAGCCAGATGAGCTCTTGAGTCGCCTGTGACACAAAGTCATGCAGGTTCTCCAGGTGGCTTTGCCGCTCTCTTGAACAGGTCTGAGAGGAACAAGCATTCACAAGGTCAGACTACAAAAAAAAGCACATACTGTAAATAATTGAAAGCAATTTTAGCAGATTTTAGACTCTTGAGCTCAACAGATCACTTACCAGTAGCCTTTCATACTGCTTTTCTAGTTTGTTCAGTTTGTCTGAATAACTTAGTTTCAGGGGTATGGTCATCTGAATCTGGGAAAAGAAAAACATGTTTTGGTTTCTTTCAGTTTCCTCAGAAACTAAAATCTAATTGAGAGAGTGGAGTTATGGCAGGTAATTGCAGCAACATTGCAGACCAACATTTAGGTTATAGATTATGTAGGATTGTTGATTATGAAAGGCTTACCTCACTCAGTTTGGCATCTTTAAGACTCATTTGAAATTCTTCAATGGCTCTATGTACACTTTTGTGGTTCTCTAAATGTATTTCCACACTTGGCAAATCAGATCCCCACTCTGAACGATCCAGCTGCAACTTTAAAACAGGAAAAAAAAAAGTTAAACATTCAGTATCTGTAACTGTGTACAACTAAAGCCACAGTGCATTATATACAAACTACTCACCTGCATCTCTTCCACCCAGTTTAGGAGGTCCTGAACAAATTTCATGTTGACTTCCTCTTCTGTCATGTTGGGGTCTGCCAGCGAGGATTTCAGTAAGGGCTTGCGGATCTGCATGTGTTTCAAATGCCTGAGGCTGCCCGGGTCCATGCCGCCACCACTCCCCATGTAGCTCTGGACTGAAGCGGGCTGTAGACCGGGGGTTAAGGCAGGGGTCAAAGATGGGGTCAGGCACGGTGTAAGGCTAGAGGAGAATGTGGACCCAGGGGTGCCTATCCCCCCTGGAGTGACTGAAGGAGTAAGGGCTGGTGTCAGGCTTGTGTTGATGTTCTGCGAGAAGCCAGAGTTCAGGCTTTGTGTGATGCCTGAGATCATCATTTTGGTTTGTTCTGTTGTCAGGGTGCGGCCTTTGCTGTACACAGAAGAACACTCTGCTCTCAGCGCTAGGAGGTCATCCCGGAGTTTTGATACCCTGTGTTCAAAAAAAGAACAACAAATATGAGTCTTAATGTAGGAGAAGTGTCAACGTATTATTTCCGTAAGCGGATAAACTTTGCACCTTTGGACAAGTTGATCTGTAAAGGGGAATCTCCCATCCAGAAGTATTTGGATGTCCACCACTTGTTGTCTGAGGATATTCTCACACTCCAAAAGGTAGCCAGCAATCTCAGCCTCATTTAGGAACTGAATACCAGACTCAAGACGTTTTGCATCCTTAGAAGAAGGGAGGAAAAAAGAGACTCAAAACTCAAGGCAAATAATGTACTTTAAAAACTGTATTTTATCACATCTTACATGTAGTCAAACATCGACTGCACAAAACTTACAGACTGCAGGGCAGTTCTGGCCAACGCCAGCTTGTCCTCTCCGTTAACACAGTCCCGCTGGACCCTGTTGGCAATCTGCTGCAACGTCTCAAGTCTACAAAAACAAAAAAAGATTAAATGGTTAGTTAACAGTTAGCATTTTAATGAAAAAAAAATAAAAAATCTTCCTAAAGCCAAGCACACTGTAACCTCACCTGGATCCATAGGCAATGTTGTTATTAAGGAAGACTGAGCTGTTAATTTGTAACGGCTCAGTGAGGACGGTGTCATTGGAGCCGTAACTGGTGAAGCTGCTGTTGCTAACAGAAGAGATCCCGCTAAAATAGGCCATCTCACAAGGCACTTCTGCTATTCCCAGCCACTCAAACAATCACTGTTACATTTCTCATCCCTCTGAAAGGATCCCGGCCACGGCCTAAAATGGAAGGTGTGACTGCGAGCGTTTGCAGACCTAACTGAAGGAGCCGCTTTCAACCTTTCATATTTATAGCACCACAGCCAGGTGAGGAGCGTGTAAAATGAATCCCACCCTGAAATAATGCGCTTCCCTCAGGGGATCAAATTTGAATAGCAGGCTGGGACACCTTCATACGAGTTGAGGCGGTATAAAGCACTGCCAAACTGCTGTAATTGATGTTTCTGCCAGTTTTCACCACACCCAACAGTAATGCTGTAAATACACTGTGTTTTTAGACCATATACACAGGAAAGGAGATGTATACTTGTCTAAACTATTGTCAACAGAGTCCAAAAGATGACATTTGAGTTTCCATAGAAATAAGATTCACTCAAACAAACATGGATGGAAACAGAGCACCAGGCAGAGCTCAAAAGCATGACTGAGCTTGCCATAAGAAAGAAGTCACTGTGTAGTATATATTAGAACATATCTTGACTGAAGCATGCTATGACATAATATGACAAATTTGTGTTCTTAGCATTTGCCAAGTTTCTGCCTTTTTAAAGTAACTAGATACTAGATCAGTCAAGCTTTTGTTCACGACCTGCAGAACATAAAAACACATCCCGTTTTTAGACTCTTTTATTACACTAGATTAATTTGTTTTGCTGCTTATTTTTGCAAATGACTCACTCATCTGTTAAAGCGGAACAGAACTCAGCCTTATCATATGCAAACTGTGCACTTTGGCTACAGTAGATCTGATCAAGAAATACTGTCTACAACAGCTCATAAACATGTTGATAGAACAGTTCAGTTTAATAAGGAAAATTGAACTCTGACATAAACACTGACCCTCGGTGTTAGGTTTCGGTAGAGGCATTAGTGGGCTTGCAATATGATGCTGGAGCACTCCGCCTATACCAACCTCAGAAAATGTTATGCTGACTCATATAGCATATTTGCTCCTTTATCAATGCACTGTATGAAAGCAGCACATCACCACAAATCTTCTTGCTTTAAATCCTTGTATGCTGCCTCAAACACCAGCTGCATGTCTCTTAAATGCTGTTAGTTAAATGGTGAGATTGGCGGACAACCAGTAATAATAGGTTATAAACAGACTTTAAAGATTAGACTTTAAATCTCATTATGTTGAGCCATGCAAGACAAAGTATTTAATACGTTCCGTGCCTGCACATACCTTTCCACCTCAGGCCTCAGGCTCTTCTCTCTTTCCAGCATGGCAACAATTAATTTACCCCATTCCTTCTCAACATCATTAGGATGATGACCTTGGGGTAACTGAATGCGTCCAAACTCGATCCACATCTGTCAGATACACCACAAACACAGACTTGTTACCGCTGCAATGTGCACGGCTGCAAACACTGCGATGTGTGATCAAGCAACACGCTCTCTTGTTGTGCATTCGCATACCTCAAGCATTTTATAGAGGTTTTCGATTTTCGTCTTCTCGTTCTCTTTCAGCGGGATTTCGTGTTCTTTAAACTGCAGATACTGTGTGTAAAGTGCCTGTAAAAGAAAGCAGAGATTAAAATAAAAGTGTAGTTTTTCTACGCTCACACCACAAAGCATCAGAGCAGAGTTTAACCAGGATAAAGGTCTCTAAGCATTAGTCCATACACTCCCCTTGTCTTTAAAAGAACAGCATCAAAGTACCTTCACTGTTAAAAGCTATCGAATTCTTGTAGCAAATGGACGCTGCTGCTCTCCCATATCCATCAATATCACTTTAAGTCTCAGTTACAGCAGATAGACGGTGCATATGTGAAGCAGGCAGTTTCCTTTCACTAATCCTAAGCACTCTGTTAAATGAGACCACTGAATCTTAACTTCGCAAAATAAATCTAGTAATCATGATTAGAACCTTCAATACCTTCAGTTCCACGGGGTTGTTGGGGAATGATCTGTCTGACATTATGGCCACATTGTGTTTGATCCATTGGCTGAGGTATTTGATCATGTTCTGGTACTCCACCCATTTGATATCAACATCCTGTTCAGAGAAAAAGGATCATCAGCAATAAAGCACTTTTCAGCACTTGGATTGGGTGAAGTTAGCGGTGGGCCGATGCCATCAACTTACATTAGGACTGATTCCATCAACACCATCAGGTACTTTGGGGAAGGCATCATACAGTGTTGAGACGTAGGTAATGACTGATTTTTCGTCAGGAGCCTGAACGTCTACGTCTGATGAGGGAAGTAAAAAAATAAAAAAGGTCACAAATGCAACACATGAGCTGTACACAGAGGAATTATTCCTCAAGCCTAAATCCAAGCTTCACTCCACATGATTTATAGCACAAATGTGTTACATGCTCAAACCAAACATGACAGTGTGCATGGATCTCACCCTCAGGGTCCAGCAGTCTGGCCACCCCCAGCTGTTCAGCTACACAAAACGCGTTCTCTAAATTTGATCGGTTGGTCTGTGTCGACAAACGGCTCATGTCAACCATGTCTGGTCTATGATAGAGAGAAAGAGAGACCAGTCAGAAGACCACTAAACCCAATATATGCGTTATACAGCTTTACGGTTGTGCAAAAACCCCTGCAGTTCCTTCAGTGTTACAGTACCTGTATTTATGAATGATGGCGTTAAATAGCCGCCCATCCCTCCAGGAGGTTGTGAAGTTATCACATCGTACACCTACATAGCCCTCTGTTATCTGCTTGGACCAGAGCAGCAGCCTCTCCTTGGCTGTCATGTCCTCGGACTCCCCTGTTACGTGGATCTCCGAGATCTGTCATAAAGACAAATACAAGATGTAAAATACAAAATGCACATTAAACGTGCAGTTGTTGGGGCTGCGTTCAGAGACGCAGAACATCTAACCTCGAAACGTGTGAATAATAGCCACGTGAGATTAAAACTTAAAGATACCTTAAAGATACTACTGCGTCAAAGCAACACCTTTGTCTCAACAAAGACTGAACATTTTATTCTTCAAGATAGCATTTATTGTACAGAGAAAAATGATGGGAAAGAAAGAGGAAAGACTCAAATGTGAATTAAGTGTAAATGGACTAAAAGTTTCCTTATCTGGGTCATTAACAGTTCTGTTCACACAACATGGAAAATGTCAGCAGGTCAGAAGTGTGAAATAGAGTTGTGTAATATTGTTTTACAACATTTTATAATGAGTGACCTCAAACAAACACAGGTTGAGTTCCACAGTGTTGTTGGAACGCAGGGTTCAAAGCACATTTATGACAAGAGCTTCCATCTACCGTTCATTCTACATTCTACAGTTCACTCAGTATAATTACTGAACTTAAGTCTACAAATGATCAAAATTATAGAAACACCATATGAAATGGTTCTGTTGGAAGCCACATCTTGAGAAGTTTGTTTCTATTTACCATATCACAGAATGTTACTTCACAACAAGCTTTGAAGGAAAACCAAGAAGCAGGGAAAGAGAGAGTAGACTTACAAGATGAACTGAAATCAATCAATAAATCAATCATCATCGTCCGTCAAGGGAGAATTTGATTTGCAGCCTGGTGACATCAGTCATAAAAACAGTGAGAAACCATAACAGTAATACTGGTATGCGACACACTACAGCTCAGACATGATCAACAAATACACCATTATGAAGAAAAGATATCGAGGAAGAATCCCCCACAGACGAGCATATCCAGATGGTATAACTTCCAAAACCTGAAACATTTCTACAATCCAGTTAAGAAAAAGTACGACAGGAGTTTAACAGGACCACGGCCGCAGAAAAGAAATAAAGTGAATTTAGTGCTTTTAGTTTCTCCAGCTGACTCGCTGTAATCACTATAATATCAAACACAACCAACTGCTCTACTGACACCACTAATAAGACATAATTCATGTTCTGGATGTACTCAACGAAACCAATAAAACTGAAAGACACAGGACGAGAGCCTGCCATCGCTCCAAAATTGATTGACAGATCTAACAGTAATCTCTTAAATCTAAGTTACTGTTGTTTTCTGATGCGGTTTGACACCTTTTTTGTCAATTATGATCACTTAAGAAAAACAAAAACTACAAATTTTTCAGCAATAAGAGTCACTTTTCCATTATACATGTGTGAATATATCAATAATGTATTTGGTCAACTTTTGATTGGGCTTTAACCTAAATGTGTATGTCAACATACTGTTCCTCTCTCTACATACAGATGAGCAGCATAAATATTTTACACCAGCTCCAGGTAAATCTGATTATGCAGCCAAAGTACCTTTTACATAATATTCTGTACAGGTGATGCTTGTTGTGTAAATACGTTCTACAGTGAATGATTCTTGAGTTGTTGTTTGTTTTACATTACATTATATCCCAATCCAATCCTTTATTAATGTATCATGATCCACAGCAGTAATGGCTGTAAATGTTGTAACCTTCTAAGCTTACCTCGTGTTGGGTGTAAATACATTTGGCAGGAGCTGGAAGATGTTCTGCGTAACCAGAGCAGGTGTAGGCCCTCCGTCTCCTCCTCCTGTGTGCTTGAGAGCCACATATAATTTTGGCAAACGTTTCCGCGCTCCCAGGTCTGTCATTACCCCTCAGAGTCTGCAGCATGTGCTCCACCGCTCCAAAACTAACAGCCCTCAATAGCTGGCGTTGTAGCAGCTTCTTCACAAGCAGACCATCCTTAGCCGAGGCACCTCTGGCAGTTGTGTTAATACACCGAAGCTTTCCTTCTGCGGTGGACCTCATTCTCTCACCGTCTGTCTGCTCTGCGGAAAACCTTCCCGACCTGTAATCTGAACTCTTGCCAAGAGGTTGATTACGGGGATCTCTGAGGATTAAAACTGGTACCTCTCCAACATAGACGCCTCTGCTGATGCTATCTTGCCTGGACAGATGTTTCTCCACATGTGATGGTTGATCCAGCTCTGCTTGGGACTCCTCTGTGTTCCCATCTGAGCCATCTTGAGGCTCGGCCGTACTGCAGACGGCCTTGCTTGTAATAGCCTCACTTCCAGGACTCCTGAGAGACTCAACAGGCTGAAAGTCCTGTGATTTCCTCTTCTTCCTCTGAAAATAGCGGCGACCTTTGAGCTCTTTAGATTCCGGGTTCAGCGGAGCTTTCTTGGGGTCAACATAGCATTCCTCTTTATGGCCTCGAACACAGCCACAGATGTTTCCCATGGCTGACAGTCGCACGATCTCTTACCCATTGACAGTGCTGAACTCCCAACAGTGAGCTGTTCTCAGGCAAATTACCCGGTGAGCTCCGCTTGATCCGAAGAGCCGCTATCCCATTGACAGGAAGCCATTTTCATGCTGTGCAACTAGCACAGAGACTGACAGACAACCCGGCAGCCAGACATAAAGCTTACTCCACTCAGAGAAGAGTTGACTTTTTGCTTTCTTTGACTGTCAGAGACTCTCAGCTGAGAACAGGTCAGACTGTCTGTCTGTCTGTCTGTCTCTCTCTCTCTCTCTCTCTCTCTCTCTCTCTCTCTCTCTCTCTCTCTCAGGTCTCTCCTCTGACGCTGGAATCCTTAATGACCTTTGAAACATTTCTCTTGCTTTGCTAATCCAGCACAAACACAATAAATGTACACACAGACATGGCCCACATGTTTGTCGCGATCAGCTGGGTGAGAATGAAAAGGGCTTGTGGATAAACCTGTTCCGGGCCAGCTAGTCTGCTTCGTCTACACAATAAACGTGTGCACGTCACAGCCGCCACTTAGGTTTCCTAATATTTGTGTCTGTTAATGAGGGGTGACGTTAGGGCAAGGTTTAAACTGCAAGCGGATGCCTGCTTATAGCCACCTATTGTGCTGTGAGAAACTTTGGCTCAGCAAGTTTGTCCCAGCCGGTCAGAAAGGCTTTGAAAAACAGAGCAGCGTAGGTCAACGAGAGGAGCAGAAGCAGAGGCAAATCCGAGCTGGACAACAAAGTGCTTTCACTTTGTCTATTAATCAAGCTACGTACAAAGGCAGAGCCAGAGGTGGGGCGTAAGTCCAATGGTTTAAACAAACACTATTATCTGAACAGATCACCACCACTGCAGTTCACAAGGTGGCAAATGCTCGGACCAGAAAGTGATTCACCACACGAAAACATTACAACTGTAAGATAACACTGGCTGACAAAGTCTGGCAAAGTCTACGTGGCAAAAAGAGAAATAAGTAGTGCGTGAAAGAGAAAATATAGTGCCACCTCACAACTGAACTAAAAATAACAGTGTGCCACTGTGAGCCAATGAAGTTTCCCTGAAGGTCAAAGTCACCTGACAGCCAACACAGTTCAAACTACAGTGTACTGATTGCTCCGACTGCTGCTTCTGGCCAGCTTATGGTCCAACTATCTATATACTGGTATTACTGCAGCATTAGATTATGTTTGCTGATATTATATTTCTGTAAAATGATGGTATACAGAATTTAATATTACCTATATAGCCTTACTTGGTACAGGGTGTTTTTTATTTCAATGACAGTGTTTTAACAGTGAATGAATGAAATACATGAATCATGGATATCTGTTTGTGTAAAGTGACATCACACATAGAGACGGCGCAATCGGGGTAAAACAAACTGATGCAGGGATAGAAACACATGACAATAGTGCATTGTCACCACATAGACTAAAACAAACTGCTGACAACACCATGTCCCAGGTGAAAGTACAGCATGAAGAATACAATAGTGGCAGCTTTGTGTACTAAAATCAACTTCTTATCTGTACAGACATGATCAAACAATAGTCTGATACACCTCAACAAAACGCCACCGGTGATACAGTAAAGCAGCTATGAGGAGGAGTTGAGGTCAAATGCACCAGGACACACACCCTGTCAGTGCTCTCAGTTTACATAAGTTAATAGATACAAAAAAGTAGCCTGCAGCAGTAAGAAAAGCACATACCAGGGCTCGATATTAGCCATGGCCCCATGGCCACCAAAAACTCCCATGTAGGTGGTCCCCTGTGGCCACCAGGTTTATCCCTACTCTGTGAGCCTTCGCCAAAGCAACGTTACATTTCCACAAACATCCCGATTCCTTAGGAAGGAAATATGGACTGTGAACTAAGAGACTGAGAAAATATATGTACCATATGTTTACAAAGAACTTGAGTTTAAAATTTAAACAAATTATTATAAAAACATATTTTTATTCTGTTATTGTCTTTTCATTTATCGAAGAGTCACAGTTAAGGAAGGCTGTGTTAAGTTGCCTTAAATTGCCTTTTCTGGATTGTTTTTACATAACATAACATTATGGCCACCAAAAATGTACTAACCCCAAAACAACCCCTGTCCTTTAGACAGGAACGGATCCTGGATACTTTCGGCAAAGCCAGTCATATTAAAGCATGTAATATAAAAACAGCGTTCAGTTCATACATGTCAGTCTGCTGTCAGCTTATATAGCCAGAGGTGTATACATACTGAGGCTAAAGCGATACATTTTCTCCTGAAGTGCCCTGCTATCTTCCGAAATCAAGAAGAAACAGGCCCATTGCTTCTGGATCAACTGCTCAGGGGCTTGCGTGAGACTGACAGCAGCAGGTGTTGGCACCATCACACACGCTACCTGTCAGCGAGTTTGAGTCCAGGCTAAATGATATCCACCCTCCCGATTTTTCATCGAGGGCATTAGAGTCAAACACACGCATTCTTGCTCTAAAATGATATACCAACTCACTTCCATCTCAAACGAAGCTGCAAGTCTGAAAGACTAATGCAATATTCCTGTCCCTAACCAACAACTGAGCCACGCGGCATGTGCCCAAGATATTAATAATCTGATGCAAGACCGTCAGAGAGAGGGAGAGAAGGGGAGAGAGGGAGAAAGAAAGAGTGAGAAGTATGACGTCTCTGCATGCTGTTGGAATTTGGATAGATACTGAATACTTTGGTGGACACCTGGATATTCCTGGCATGCACCTACAAACCAAACCACTTGATTTGTGTCACTCCAGCAATAAAATTATACATTTCCAGAGAGGACATTTTTGAGAGCATTCAGGGAGAAACATAAACTCAGCCTAGGGCACACAAAGTCTTGAATACCATTACAGCCATTCACAAAGCAATGCTACAGATCTTTTGTCCTGTAAAAAATAGGAAAAACTGTACGCCAAGAGGATTCTGGGAGACTACACAGAGTACAAAAGTTTTAAATTTCATGGATTCAAAAGACAAAACAAAGCTACATTCAAAGCTGTATTCAAACGTAGACTCGTTATTACTGCGTGCAAGGACATTCTCCCCGTCTCGATACAGCCTGTGAATATTAAGACATTTCAGGTACTAGGAGGTACCTGATATTATCTTGTCAAGTAACAGCTCCAGCTGAACCAAACCTGAGCTAAAGTGAGCCAGCAAAATAAACACTAACATCATACTGTATATTACATCATATATTACACCATAATCGTCAATAAGTAAGACAACATTCAGCATGATGTTTGCTGCACAGCTTTGACACCTTGTGGTCAAAAGTAGAAACCTCCACTTGGGTGTGAACTCATTTTAAAAGCATTAATCTGGAGGCCATTTGACTCACTATTACGTTACTCAATCTCAAAATATGCCAGCATTTCTGTTGCACTGAAACATCTTTAAACTCTACAAAGACAAAGGCAACTCTGTTGACAATCTTCTGCATTAAAATATCAAAAACACGCAACAGCTCAACATCGAGAAGGATGTGAAGATACATACAAGTTTTAAAACAAACAGCCCTCATCAGTGTGATTTCATCAGTCACATGTAATACAAGGGAATGAAAGTAAGTAATAATCCAGTATCTGGGTTATCATAATTATATGGCTATTAAAAGTAAATTAATTACCAAGCCAAAAGATGAAGACACTGACCTGAAAGTGCAGAATTATGGTCCAGATCAATCCCAGGGTCAGTTTTGGGTTGCCGTCCGTGATGTCATCATTCCTGATGTTTACAAGTTTGACCTGATGACAGCAAACACATGATTAACATATTGCATATTTAAGTGTTCAAACTTTGCTCCTAAGTTTCCAAATGATTAATTAACAATTTACATTTATTTGGTATATTAATCAAGTATATGAGTGTAACTGTGTGTAACTGTGTTATGAGTGTAACTGTGTTTTGTCTATTTTGACTCATATGCCTGTCATTTAAGCACCACAAGGTGGCACAACAGTCACTATATTATGTCAGCGAACACTGTTACCATAATCACTTTCTCTGAGGTGACAGAGAATGAGTGTCTGCTACTAATTAAATGCTATAAACCTGCTAGGACTGTTTTGTCTACCACTCTCTCTATCACAGTGAAACATTATGTGTATTTAATGAATTCCCAAAAAACATGAATCAGAAAGAACAATCTAAACACATTCCACAGTTAATTTATTCCACCAGAACCAGCCTGATCATCTGTGATAAGTGTAATCAATAAGCTGCAGGGGGGGATTTAAAGGGCATTTAAACAGTTTATCAGTAATCATTTTACATTGAACGACTACAGAGGATGCATGGCTGGGTCTGGCGTGCACGGTGGCTAAAACAATAGAACAACTCATTTGTGACCGTGAATCCTTTGTCTCAAGTCTTACGTCACATCTGGCTGCAGATCAGCCAGGCTGTGTTCCTCATCACATCCTGGCTGTGGTGTGGGGGAGGGGAGGGCACTCAAAGCTCTCTGAAAGCCCACTGATGGGATTTGTAGTCAGCGCTCCATAAATGCTGCTATTCTTACCATTTCTGAGTCCAACCGTGTGTGTGTGTGTGTGATGTCGGAGAATAGGCGGTGTCTAAGTAATCACCACTGAGCGGGGCTGTCCCAGTTCAATTACATGTGTGTCTCTGCTTGCATTTGTCCGCCTTAGTGTTTAGGATATGTGATGCGACTCCCACAATACAATGTAGCAGCACACATGAAGTGATGCATCTACGTATGCAGTTCAGCTGTAACCTTTTATATAATTCCTCATCCTGTGTCAAAGTGTGAAATATCCTGATTAATTATGTGGATTTTCAGTTTCAGTTAGGAATCCATGAGTGGACAGGAAAGGCAGAAACATTTATTCTGCCTATTACATCACTGTGTGACTCTGAGTAAACTTTTAAAGGGTTATGACTCCAGTCCTCGGTCAAAAGTGTGACAGAGCAAGAGTTTGAGGATGTACTTGGATTGAGCCCTACCTGCCGCCTCTTTAAATAATCCAGTGCTATTTGTACATTCTGGAGTCTGTGGAAGCGCATCCTCCCTCTCTCCCGAGGCTGTGGACATAAGAGAGGGAAGATCGGCCATGTATGATGATCAGGTTATTGTCAACATCAGAAGGTCCAATTCAAAAAATGATTAGTAGCACGAAGGACACAGGACATGCTTCCAGGTTCTTACCCGCTGATCTGCTGAGGTAAAGACTTAAAAGAACACACAAAAAACTCTACCCACAACAAGATTAGCCATTTCTGCAGGCCCACTCAGACTGGGTGCATATACAGAACATTTTCCACCATTTGCATCTCTAGACATTTGCTCTCGGCATGTAATAACAAACCAACTATCCCTGCTAGTTAACACACTCTAATAACTAAAGTGTACATAAAACACATTGATACGTTTGGTTCGTTGTGCTGTAGACACTAAATGCAAAGTTTAAAAATGAAAGCAGAATTCTGCATTCTTCGAGCAAGTACCCAATCTATTATGGCGAATGCACGTAGACAATCGGGGGGCCACAGCATGAGGTAATGAAATGGGAAATGCGTTGAAATCAGGATGCAGCAGCAGCAAAAGACTTGTGCTGCATTCAGCCATGTTTCTTAGCTGATAATTGCTGAGAGAAGAATCCCGCTCATCTCAATAGCAAAACAATGACATTTAATAAACCCTTCTCCCACGGCTTTCATTCAGCGACTCTCATTCACTTACTCCCGAGGCTTCAAAATAACAGATTACCCAAAAGCAGCAGATGAAAAATGTCCTGATGCTCCTGTAGGTTGGGAGCGCTTTGATTGTATGGCTCAATGATGTGCAAAGCGAGTGAAATGGATATAAAGACCCAAGCTTTATGGCCAACTTCTTTCATAATTGATTGCATCTTTTCTAATGGTTTTGCAAGGTCAGTGTGCCAAATGTATTATTTTGTGACCTGTTTCGTCTCACATGTATGTTCAAAAAGAAGATTTGAGCATGAGGACGCCTGGGTCTTTAGATCATGTGCACATTTCTCTGCATCATCAGTATCATCTGGTCATGTAATCAATAATTCGGACATTCTTTTCCTGATCACAAGAAGTGGCATTATGAAACATAATGTTGCACAGAAATCACAAATTTAGCAAAATTGGGAAAAGGGAAATTATACTCTATAAGCATGTAGAAAAACTACAAAATCTGCTAAAGCAATTCTATGTAAGACTGCACAAAGACAAATCATACAGTGGGATTGTTTCTACACTCCTGTTAATTGGCCACAACACGCTCTGAATTAGTTTGTTAACAGGGGGTGGGGTGGGGGGGGGCAAGCCACACGTACCCCCTTATCATCATCCACCGTGTCTCCATGCTGCTCAACTGCGCATGCGTCTGTCCCACTCACCAACCGCAATGTCTTCAGAAAATCACGCTCCCTTGGCTTATCACCGAAAAGGCAACACATGGGGAAGAAAGGAAGACATGGACACACACATGGCGGCCAAATCAAAAGGAAGTTAGAAAATGGACAGAAACCAATTAAGGAGTGAGGAACAGAGGAGGTTGTAAAGTAGAAGGGAAACAGGATGTAAACAGAAAATAGATAGCTACTTAGAGGATGAAAGTTAGTCACACTGGAGAGGGAGTAACTGCTTGGGCTCCATGCAGTTTTAATAAAGTAAGGGACATTACAGCATGATAACATTATGGACCTCAGAACTGTGCATAGACTGTATCAACATACCATTTAAGATGAAAGAATGAAATGAAATAATACTGCAAGAAGGCTGCAGGATAACATTCAGCACTTTACTAGCCATTAAACAGGCTGAAGAACTACAGCTGCACACAGCTGTGCAGCTCTGTGCTCTATGTGTGAGGGGTCAAACACATACATATATCGACCTATACAGAATTTGAACCCTCAGGATTCATACAACGCCACAAACCAAAGACTGAAAATTATGAGAGTTCCTATTTTTGGTTAAAATAATGTAATAATAAGCCAATGGAGATCCAAAATAAAGGATAGCGGTAGTCTTTGGCAGTTAGTGCGTTAAAAAAGGCTAGTTAACAAGTTAAATTTGGTTAATGACTGATTATTGGCTGTTAAGAACTTGCTGGAAACTCCAACCAGAGAACTAGTTTTCCCACTTGATAGCTTTTTCCTGACATGCTTACATTCTGTTAACTGAAAAACAACAATCGTTTGTGGGTAATCACCATATTTAATATCCCACTCAAGTATGTTGCTACTTGAGCACTACTGCCGCTGTTGCACAAAGAGCCACCCTGACTGTATCCAGAAAAACATATACAGTATATATGTAAAGCAAGGCATATTGTACCATCGGTTTCATATTACTTTCATCTAATAGCACAGCACAACTAATCACAATGACGAGCACATCACTTTCAAAGATATCCCAGAATGGTTAAGAAAGAAAGAAAAGAAAAAAACATTGCCTTTTGACGTGTTTGAAACCTGCATGCAATTCACAAAAAAATGTGATTTTATGATTGGGGTTTGCTGGATTCAAAATCACAGAAGATCTGATTGCAGACCATGAAATCACAGGATTCCCTGTTACGATCAGTGAGACGGAGGAAGGCCAGGTGAATCGGTCATGCAAAGTGTGATAGGTAAGAGGAGCAGGTTTGGTGTCCAATGACAATTTCTATGATTTGGGATTTCCTAAGATTCATCATGGAAATTGCTCTAGCCAAGAACTCAGTAGAATGATTTGAGATTTTCTTAATCTCTTTTCACTGGCTGCGAAAACAAGGTAACAGAAAAACATGATCTTACCAATTTGTCTCCAGACAAAACCTCCAGCAGTGAGATCAGGTTATGTCCATCTCGTAAGTCGTCATACAGGTCATTTATATGCTTCCGTACCTACGGACACGAGGAAGAAAGCTAAATGTGAGCAAACTGCAAATATGTTATTATAACTGATTTTACACTGATGACACTATAACAAATATAGATACACAACTACTGTACATGTAATCAAAATTTGTGTTTTTTTGAAATCTCTGACTGCAGTTATTGAACCATAATAAGCTCTGTTCCTAAAGCACCGATCTTTTGAGGATTATACCACGAACTATGAAAGTCTCCTGCATTCTTAGACCATTGCTTTTTGTTTTTTCCTCATGCCATTCAGTCGACTTGGTGTTCAGTTTCAGTTCAAGCCCGGTTTTAGTTCACATAGTTCAACAACAAACTTGTTTTTCTTTTGTTTTCTCACAGTTCCTTCTAAACTGAATTGAATGTAGCATAAAGCAGAATAATAGCTTGTGCAGGACATCATTGTGACACCTTATCTAAGCACTTGAGCAAGGCACTTTACAACACCGGTCCAGAGTGTTCTCCTTCCTGTCCTAAATACCGCGCCTCTGAAATCACCCTGCTGCCCGCTGACCTGCTTTCACACAGGGCTTTCAGCGCTGTAATTCCACATAGCAGCCACAGCTCTGGAGCCAAAATATCCCTTCACCCTTATGATATTGGGTAAGCCAAGCAGATCCCCAACTATTACTGAGCACCTCTGATTTCTCATGGGCCATGTGTGAATCCAGCTGCAACAGACCTCTACAATAAGCTAAAGAGGCCTGAAATCTGGCTGTCAAACATGAAATAAAATGAAAACATTCCAAATGAACCATTAACTCAAGTTCAATCGGTTCCATACTGAGCATTTCATTTTCATACACATGTTGCTGTTACTTTCTGCAGCTTCATTGCATGTGGTATGTTTTATTGCAGTACTATATAGACGTCAAATGTTATTTCCTTCTGCCAAGACCGTGACAAAGTTTGCGTAACGTGTCTCTCATAAAACACTGAGCTGAAGCCGGCAGCTCCGTACGGCCTCATGCAACCTCCTAATGATTTTCCTATTGGAAATAATAACAACATTCCAACACTGATCAACGGGAAGCCCCCTGCCCATCAAGCAAGGATTGATCTAATTGGCAGGATCCTTAAAATGACCCGTCAGGACAGGTTTATGGTCCACACCATGCTGATGCTCAAAGAACACAAAAACACCCGCAGGAGCAAAACAATAAAATACAAGATGGAAAGGGGTAAAAAAAAAAAAAAAAGAGTTGCACGCCAGTCATGTAATAATATAAGTCTGTTAACGCAGCGGCACTTTGTTTGCATTTCTGAGGAAGAAGGCAAAGGGTTGTAGCTGCCAAACAGTTGTGCTACCATGCAGCGATATTACCAGTTGAAGGACCAGTTGAGAGGTTTTGTTTTAGCCCATCAAATAATAAAAGATTAAGAGTCTACAGCCAAACTAGCAGCTCTGTGACGCTGTACTTTGCTTTGAGCTCAATGCTAACGGCAGCACGCGAACACGGACGCATGGACCACAGGCCTTTTCCCCAGCAGACATTTGGATTTGTCGTGGAAGAAAAGCACAGGTGTTGCTAATAATATTAACGATGGCTCTGTTCTGTCTGAGTGCCCCAGTATCTCATGACAGCGAGAAAGTTTGGACAAAACCAGCACCCTGAAACTGAAGCAGCTAATCGGAATTCAGCCGTCATTGATTACATTATTTACAGCTGTGCTTTCCCTACTGTCACATGTCTTCTATGAAAAAGGCCGATTAGCAGGTGTAATTTTTACCATATTTACAATCTTAGGTTTGTGTAGCATGCTAGCATTTGCTAATTAACACAGTTAACACAAAGTACAGCTGAGGTTCATTGAAATGTAATTTGTTTTGCAGATATTTGGTCATAAACCAAATGATTGGACAAATTGAAATTTTGATGATGACACTAGATGAAAAGTCAGGGGATCACCAATGTTATTACAGTTCACCCTGATGGGGACATAAATGGGGGTACCAAATTTCAAGGTACCGTAATCCATCTAATAGTGAAGTGCTGGTGAAGCTGGAGGCAACACCAGAGGAAGCAGGGTTTATCCTTTGGAGGCCATGGCCATCCATCCAATAGCTGTTGAGATATTTAATGTATCACTAATGCATGAACCTTATAAAGTATAACATTACACATGACTCCCAGGTAGTGCTTCATTTTTACCAAGGCATATTAGATGAGACGAGACGTGCCAGTGCTTGTCTGTCTGCTAAAATGCCTCATTAAATTCCACATACAGGTGAAACGCCATAGTAAGCGTGAGTCAACAAAAGACAACCTGTTGATGCGCCAGTGCAACAGACCATGTCATGCTAAGTGACTTCTAACAAGCTTTAATAATATCTGGAGAGGAATGTTAGCATGTTAGGACCAAACACGGAGAGCGGTAATTGTTGTTAGTGCCTACACTTCTCTAATGGATTGTTAACGTTAGAGGAACATGGTTTGCTGATTGAAATGTCAGAATTTTAACTATTATTTAGGTTTCAGCTCTGTATTAATCACTATAGTTTCCATATGAGGACATGGGACACACATAAATGAGATTTCTATATCACTTTTCACATACAGAGATTCGAAATTTGACATTATAACAGATGGGAAAAACATGGCAAGCAGCTATCACACATTAGTTCTTACCTTCATGAGATGCTGATTTATCCATTTTGTAAATGTCTTCTTCTGCACTCTGTCTCTTTCATCTGAGGAAGAGAGAGAAAACACATGTGATTATATTCACATTTTAAAAGCGCAATCACCATAGAGGTGGTTGACCAACACAAATCTCTTTTACAGAATTCTGTCATTAGAGAAGCCTAATTCTGCAGCGTATATGCCTGTTATGTAGCCTATTAGGTTGCATTATGTTTAGTTGTAACTCACATATGCTTTGAAGCATTTAGCAGTTCATTTATGTAGTTATTTTTCTTCCTGTTGCACAAAGTCAATGTGCAATACTATTTGGGAATTTAAAGTTTCAATAAAAGTGATGGAGAAAAGGAAGGACATATGAAGACCCAGCGGCTGAAAAAAGACGGCAGTCATTTCCCAGAGGCTGAAGTGGCACCACTCTCTCCTGCATGCTCTTGACCACATTATGCTTTTTTTGTTTCCCATCACCACAGCAGCCAGACTGCCTGTAGGCAGTCTGGCTAAGTGAAAGCAGGACGCAAATGGATGCAATTAAAAAAGGAAAAGGAAACTGATTATATACAATTTCTCAAAATCAATTCCTTCCTAGTAGTAGTAGTATAATAAAGCAAAAGAAAAACTACACTTCTTATGTTTTCTCGTCAACATTATGAGCAACTTGTATTTTTCATTGCTGTATTTTTTCTTAAGATTGTCCTCCATCCAATGCAGTGTCAGAGCAGAGCAGGATTCAGGTCAGCCACCACAGCCGTGACTCATTTCACTGCTTCCACGTCCTCCAGTCTGCCAGCCGCAACTCCTCTGAGTTATCATCATGTACAATCAATGACAATCTCCTGACCAGGTCACATTCACTTCACTGCTCAATTTGTAAACAACACTGTGGAATATTAGCATTTTCCTGAACTTTGACCACAGGATTAACCTCACTGATAACCTCGTCCCTTTTGTAATCCTCTGCGCGGATTACAAAATAAGTTTTGCCCAAAGACATCTTACCTACCATTAGCAACGAGCATGCACAGACATGGCTAATCTTTCAAAGCAGTGACAAGAAGCAGTAAGATTAATACTGACCCATGCAGCACATTAGAGTTACCAGGTGAGCTCTATACTCCCTCTCGGTCTTAAGCAGGCCCTTTATCCTCTGCAGTAGCTCCTGAGGGCTGTCAAGAGGGTCGTGATTCAGGTAGACGGATGCCATGTGGATAAGCGACTGAGGAAACAGTAACAGTCTCCCGCTTCTTGCCTGCCTGCCTGCCTACGAGCCTCTAGGGCAGCCGTGACTCCCTTTCTCATCAAGCATCCAGAACGAGTCATGTCAGGTTTTCCATGGCTACTCGCTATTTTGAGTTTCCACACGGTTTAGTGTTTATCTAGCAGCAGTACTCAAAACCACAGAAGAAATTAGACCTTCTTATAAAAATGTTTATAAAAAGTTCCATGTCAATGCTTTTTTTGGGATGGTTGAAACTTCCTACGACGGGAAACAAGTCTGTTTATTTAAGCTGCAATTGTAGAGCAATATACCATAAATTCTGATGACAGCATGCATCAACTTATTATTACAAATACATCTTGAGCAATATAAAACATGTTCAACTATAGACCTGAATTTTACAGGGTGCAAACGCTTCCAGATAATCACCTTTCTATTGTGCAGCTGCCAAGACTCACCACAGCGTTCACATCAGCAGAAACAACTGCCAACACATCCAGTCAAATAACAATCAATACCCTTCATGATACGACATGCAAAACCAGAAAGGATGAGCAATTATTCCATGGACGTTGTTCAATTTTAAGTTTAAAGTAGAATTTTACACTTGGTTTTTATTATACTGAACGTACCAGTTTTGTAAGACAGAAAATGAGTGCGCTCCTGTCCTCAGGTGTGGGCGTTCAATGGAGCAAAAATCTATCTGACGTTTTCCAGCTACAGTAATATCCTCTTGCAAGGCTTAGTTTCTCACAAAGTGTGCCACTCTGTCGTAATAAAGGACCATCTACTCTCAGAGGACTTAATATGTCTGTAAGCTGAACAGATAACTTTATCTCAACTCTTAATGACATGTTCCAAGCATATGATGCTGACATTGGCCATTTTAGCATACAGTAGGCTTTTTGAATGATTATAACGTCTAAAACATGCATTTCCAGGACGGTGGGGGTACCTGAAGAGCCCTGTGACGGTACTCTCTGCAGATTCTTACATTTAGTTAATCTAAAAATAGTGCATGTGTAAAAGCTGCAGAGAATTGGAAAGTGGGTTGGTCAGATAATTACTTTGTATGATGGTCTACACATCTAGATCAACGCCTGACATGATGCCAAACATCAAATTAAGGAAGAAACCCATCCGTCTATCACATCAGTCCGACTAAAACAATAACAAAATTCTAAGGAATATGGGGAAATTCTGTCTTCATATTGAATGCGTGATGCAGCAGTGCTGCTGTGTCATTGCTGATGCATCTGTCCCTGTGGCACCACAGCTGAGGAATAAAGCTGTGCACACTGCAGTAGGACACCAATGTGGTCTGTAATGACCAATATCTAAGCTCTTTGTTGCATAATATATAAACCTCTCCTGGGAAAGCCATGAATATAGATTGGCAGAGGAAGTATTCCAGGAAACTCTCCAGCTCAGAGAAAAGACTGGAGCTGAAGCAGCTATCACACAAAGTCAGAAGTAGGCTACTGTACTTCACATATTACACAGATCACTGATAACAGATACACTTAATAGACTCCTTAATAGATTAAATCAGTTTTCATCTTTGCCGTTCATGTGTTAGCAGTATAAATAGAAGCAGAACTAGGGAGCAGATTTGAATATGCTATGAGATAAGTCATTTCTGTACCTGCACTAAATGAAAGCGTGTTTAATAGTATGGTGCCCTCTTGAGGATCTTATCAGAATAAAAAATAAGCATGAACGCTGTTTTGACATCGGTCCAAAAGACACTAAATTCTCCCAACTTAACAAAAAGTAGTCGTACATTATCTGGTCATAACATGAAAACAGTAGTAAAAATAAGACATCAAACAGAAAACAGTCCAGCTCTGACACTGTAACAATAACGTGTCAGATCTAATATGATCACACACCCTTTCTCCTGATGTTGCACAACTTTATCAGTTCAATCGATCTCGTCCTACTTCTCACATCTAATACATTCTGTGATTATGCTACTTGAACTTTCTCACCTTTTACCCGTTTCACACACATCTGATTTTGTTAGCTATGTAAAGCTGCACAATACTACGGCTGCTCACGCAGACATATGTTATTTATCACTGAAAAGCTGCCTCAGTATCTTGTCTCGTTATTTAGATGAACAAAATGCGTTTCTCATACAGGCCACACCAACCCATTCAGTTTCACAGCAAGCCAAAATAACATCCCTGTGAAGGTATTTCTGCCTGTTAGCCACGCACTAAACATATAACTGTTAACAAAAAATGAACCCCAAAACACAGAGGGCCTGAATAAAAAATGATTTTAGTGTGGAATTTAAAGTCTAGTTTCAGTTCTTTCAGGTTTGATGGGAAATCTCTGCAAACGCCTGGAGCAAAGACGTGGTCATTAAACGGCAAACTGCTGAGAATTAAACAGTGACTGAGCAACCAACTTTTTTTGGCTCTGGTGCGATACTTTTTTAAAATGTCCTAATAACACTTGATGATAATAAACGTATACTATTTATTTCATTGTGAAGATTTGCTTATAATATGAAAAGCCTCCAAATTTTGGCAATTGACGACAACTAGAGCTACATACCGTGAATGATTTTACTGAAAACACTTATTCAGGTTGCTTGAAGTATTACAGAACAACACACACATTTTTTTGGATGTTTCGATATTCTCACTTTAAATTCAGGCAATTAGATGATGTGCATACACCGGAGGTCTGGGAGCAGCTAAAGTCTTAAGCAACAGCTTGTGACCTTTGACTTGGGTTGATGTTTGAAGGATCACAAAAGCCTGACTACCCACCACTCTCTTGCATTACATTTGAACCGCTTAACATTTCAAAGCTTGGGGCACTGTCTAGAGAAATAGTTAAGTAAAGCCTCCGTCAGAAATGCAAATTTTCACTATGACAGGAAGATAAACTGGTAGTAATTATTATTATTTTCTGTGCAGACGTCTGTAATTATAGTATTAGTGTATTTGAGCATACTCAAGAGCATTGCTTCTTCTAACAATGACAGCGAACAACGCTGAAAATCATTACACACAGTAGCAAAGTCTTGTATAGAAGTTGAAGATTTGCACGCTGTTTTGTGGCCTGTGTGTACCCTGTCTACAGTGCTGGTCATGAGTCCACCACAGCATTCAAAGAGACAGCCATAGAGCTCCTGAGACACTTATTTGTAGACCTCAGCAAAGCACATGTGCATGGCTATAAATAACCCCAAACCATGCTGCCCCTGCAACTGCCAGCCACATAATCTGTACCACTTAGGTGACATCCTTCATTTCCTCACATACAACAAAGAAGTAAATGCTGGTGGTGGTAGAGTTGAATTTGTAGTTTGAAGTCTGTTTTCTTGTCTAATTTCTTGGTTTGCGGATGCGATTTATTCATCCATACAGGAGTGTTTATTAGATGTTAGGATATGTTTGGTCCAGTATTGAATTTACATACCCAAATACTAGAGATTCGGGACACTGGTTGTGTGTCTGCGTGAATGATAGTTAGCATCTGTCTGATCTGTCATTACTACGTTTTCTCGAGAATGTCTGGCACAAGGGGGCTGGTGACACCCTGTTGCATGGTTGTTACATCAGGATGCCTAAACTATCCTTACATTCTGAGCAAGGCAGAGTCACAAAAGTCCTAGCAATCAAGATCCAGCCTGTGTAATCCTCTGGACCTCGTATGGGAGGGAAATCAAAACAGACGTGAAGCCTAAACTGAAAAGCCCTCAACCTTCGAGCCCATGACAAGGACTCGCTAAACATTCTTGCTTAACAGCTCTCATTTACCATCTCTTGTGTCACAACCAGCCCAGTAAGCAAAGGCATGTGTACCGTAGCTTTGTTTTGAGTACAAGGCAGTGTGTTGCATAGCAGTGGAAGAGATTCTGAAATACAGGTCTGTCGCTGTATACTGTATCTCAGTTAACATCTCATCACATTGATAGAATGACAAAGTTCTGAAATTGAACCCTTAAAAAAAACAACACTGACAGGACATGAATCACTGCAACCATCATTGTAGTGAGTCTCCTGCACGCCGGTGTAATATCTGATACTAGTCACAAGCACGCAATATAAAAAGTATCCAAAATGAAAACGGTTTGCCGCACCCCAAAGCTTATTGAAGTCCCACCTAATGATTCATCAGGATGAACAACATGTAAAACACTTTGTTCACTCTCCCAGTGCTTGTGAAAATGCTCAAATTAATTAATTTTGTTGAGTTGCTCCAATAGTCTGCAGCATCGCTAGCGGCTCTGTGAGGCTGCACTTAGGCACAGCCGCGCTTTGAGCTAAGTGCTGAGGTCAGCATACTAACGTGCTCACAGTGACAAAGCTAAGATGCTGATGTTTAAGCAGATATAATATTAACCACGTTCAACATCTTAGTATGCTTAGCTTGTTAGCGTGCTGACATGAGCTAATTAGCAGTAAACACAAAGTACAGCTGAGGGTATACTTTTGCAGGTATTTGTTTGTAAACAAAAGTCTTTGACAAATTAAAATTTGGACCTGATGATGGCGCTATATGGAAAGTGAAGGGATCGCCAAAGTCAACAGGGTTAATCATCTGAGCATCATGAATATAGGTATCAAATCTCACAGTAATCTATCCTGAAAATGTTCAAATTCAGTCTGGAACAAAGCGGTTGCCATCCCTTCAGCCAGTAGCATGGGTGAAATGGTCTGTCAATGGTTTAATGTACATTGTCCATTATAGCAGAGGCCCACAGGAGTGATGACTCAGCACAAAACGGCAACCATTTTAAATAGTTACATGTACATGTTACTCTGGACGGGTGGTGAACAGAAATACAATGATATGGGGGAGAAACTTGAACATGCATTTTGTCATTCTTTGTAAGTGATAAAACTACAGCCAGTCTTCTCCGAAGGGCAGGGCAGCATCTGAAATATGTGACTGGAACAGCTCAGTAACTGAAACAGGTTGCCAAGCCTTCAAAGCAGCCCTCCCAGTCAGTTAGTCTCCAGGCTACAAAGCAAAGCAGAAACCAAGAAAAAGGCTACAACGTCTGAGCATCTCCTTTTTTGCAAAGCGCTCCTGAGGATGTAAGCTGCATATGCATTATAAAGGTATGAGCCACTGCTGCACAGTTTTCAGCATTCTCCACCTAGCAACATTATTTTCCACAACGTCAAGCTAAAAGAACTCTGTCTTATGCAAATAAAATAAATAAAATGAAAGTAATGCACTACACAACTGCAATAGTGACAGAATAGACGGAAAACACATTGACACATTTAGTGAATACGTTTACTATGTGTAGTGCAATCTACACTCGTCTGCTTAATGAATAATGTTACTGTCATTTGTAACATGAAGTTTCACGTTGGTAAGATGTAATATCTATGAAAAGCAAATGGAGGATGAAGGTGGAGCTGGTAAAGAGCCCGTAGGCATGAGCTAATGCTACAAATGCACTCAGCAAAGTCAAGGAGAGGAAAGGATGAAGCATTAACGAGAGCTAATGGGACACACATACACACTCCAATACCAGCCTCCATATGTGCAACATCTGCAGCTGCCACATTGGAATGAGTATTTGTGCATGTGAGGAAATCTGTTTCAGTTCCCAGACTCTCACTGAGATTACGGCAAATCCTTAAATCATGAATCCTTCAATCTAAATCAAGATTTAGAAATTCCCGGGAATCCTGTGTAAATTCGTGGTTGTGCTACATTTATCCAGCTGTGGCAAAAATTCAATTCAATTTTATTTTTATAGCGCTATATCATATCTTATCTCATAGCACAAAAATACAAGTAATGATTGGTTAAGACTGCCAAACTACAAAAAATAGACTTTTCACAGACACCCACTTAAAATATGAAGAAAATTCTGTTTTATTCTATATCATCCTAGATCATGGGTTACGTTTCAGACATGTTGAGTTATTGTGAAGCGGTTCCACTCTCTAACACATGCACAACAAAGGCGCTAACAAGCAGTTTTCAGACTAAGCTTTTCTTGTCCGACTCAATTCCAGTGGAATCATCTAAAATTCAGAACCTTTTTAGTCACTAAAAATAATGACAGTCACATTATCAATTGGAAACAGATTTGAGAGTGTTTCAGGTACTTTGTGCCACTGGCAATATCATTTTGAACAACAATCACACTAACAGCAATATCATTTACAATATACAGACCGGTAACAAATTAAAGGAAACCCCAAACCTGGGTGTTTCAGAAGGTGTTGGGCCACCACAACCTGCCAGAACAGCTTCAGTGCTCCTTGACATAGATTCTACAAGTCATCTTTTGACGTTGGTGGTGGAGAGCGCTCTTCAACTGTGTATAGATCCGGTGACGGTGAAGGCCATAGTATATGAATCACATCATCTCCACACTCATCAACCTACGTAGTGATTCCTCTTGCCTCTCATTTAGTCAGATTTTTCCTTTCCCTCCTCACTGATGGACACCGCAAGAAAAACTGTGGCTGACAAAATCTAATTTATAAGCTCTCTTTTTACTTTTTACCCCTGATATTAGACGGTTCACGAGATTATAACAATGGTTCTAAAACCATATCTTTAGAGTCAACACTTCAACAGATGGAACGACTCATTCTCAAACGTCTGAGGAGAAATCTGTTTCCTGCTGCTAGCATGGGATTGCTTCCCAGCATCTGCTGCATTCAAAGGAGCAGGGCGGTGCTGCAGGAGCGAGAGAGGAAAGGCTGTAGAGCATGAGTCAGGGGTGGGACAGAGACGTCCAAGATGATCTCATGTAAGAGGAGCTAAGCAAAGCTGTGGAATGAGGTTCAGTCATGCTGGTCTTCCCATCACCATGACAGCATATAAATACAACATTTGGAAATACAGCAGTGAGCTGGCATCACACTCAGACAGAGAGATCATTCAACTGCACGCGACTGAAAGATATATTTCATATAACGTACAAAACAATACGTGAAGAATATTAATCAAATGTATTCCAGAAGGACAATGCATGTATATCCCTAAATGATAAATGTAAGAGTAATATATGATTAAACACTCAATAAAACAGACATATTTCTGTAGCTACAGATTGATGGAGCAGTAAATGCTTTCTGTAGCTCTGCTGGTTTGGATTACACTGCCCATTTTAGATTAAGTCCATTGATTAGCTCAATGAAGAGCTTTGCCACAAGAACAATATTATGTTTTAGAATAAGTATAGTGTACTGTGTATTTACTGTAAAAGGATTGAATTTTTTTGACATTTTGTTTTCTACAAACAACCTTGTCAAACTGGCAATCAGATATTGCATTGCTCACAGCAGATATGAAGTGATCTGAGAAAACATCTAGGCGAAACCTGTAAAATGAAACCACAAGCAGCCGTAAGAGGTTCGAGGCAGTTTCATGCCAGATGTGATTGTGTAATTACAGAGCACCAAGTTGAGCTGAAGTTGGACACTGATCCAAAAATCTAATGCACTAAATTGGCCATTAGCACTTAGCTCTTAGGTGTGAAATGACCCTTGATAATTAGATAGCCTAGTGATCATACTATCTAAATCATATTTGTTCACATTTTTGCTGAACCAAATCCACTGTATGTTGCTTTAAATAGGTTAGTTCCAATTGTCCGGCTATCAAACACATAATATGCCTACACAACTACATCATTTTCTGATAATCACCTAGTATGGAAAATAAATAAATAAAGCCCCACTTGCTTTAAAGAAGAATATTTTTGGGAGGCCACAATAACCAACTGTACATGAACAATACTGAGTACAGAATGCTAACATGTAGGCCGAGTTAGGTGGGTAGAGACCACTTTCAAAGTGTGGTCCCTTGACGTTTAATCTCAATGAAAAGCCAAAAGAGGAGTATCGCTACCGTCAACTTGACACATGAACAAGTCTCTGGAAGTTGGATGCTGCTCCCATAAAAACAAAGTGTCTTTTGTACGGCAGCAGACAGTCTCCATAGAGGCAGCCTGCTGTGTGTGTGGGCCAGTAGGCCATTTGAATGTGATGAGTGGGCCGTCGACAGAGAGCAGAGGGGTTGGGCTGGGTAAGGCCCGGCCGGGAGGATGGACAAAGACAGTGACTGTGCAAAAAACACAACGCTCTCTCACTCGTAGCTGTTGTTTGATAATGCAAGATAATACAAGTATAAACGGGTTGATTTTAATAATCGCAAGTTTCCTATATCTACAGAAATCCTTCTGGAAATGAGAGATTAAGTCACGCAGATTGCAATGACACAGGCAGAAATGTCAGGGAGACACTAACAGACCACACCCTCCTATAGCCGGCATCCTAAAGACCCTTTCTGTGCTGTATATGGCTGCCAGCTAATAGTTTAATCTCTGCATGATAAAAGAATAATACCAATCATGTCCTTTTATTATATTACAATCAGGAAATCAGATTTATGAATGTTTTGATGTTACTGTTACTGAAAAGAAACAGACTTTTGTGTGACTAGATCAGGGGCTGAGTGTACGTTCACCTTGTAGCCTATTGTATATAAAAAATGTCTTAAAATGCTTAAACGCGGTGGAATGTACTGTAAAATGGATTTGGCCACACGTTTCATAAAAATAAAAATAAAAAACTGTGAACAAGCATGGAAAAGCAGAGTCAGAAGTTATGAAAATAAAATGTGTCTCCAGCTTGAATAAAACTGTTCTGGGTATTATCTACAGGGATGTCAGCAATCTCAGTAAGCAGAACATGTTTATTTGTTTCTACTCTATAAATACACTGGGCTTTTAATCTAATGTAACTATTTTCGCCATATGGCATCTTAAAAACAAACTGAACTGCAAAGAGGGCTGACTGAACCACCAAATGTTTAATCCATTAAATCTTTCCTGATGTCAGAGGATGATCAACTGTTGGGAAACTCTAACGTCCCCTTCATGCCAACAGCCCACACAGCCGCTGCTCTGTGCCTTTAACCGTTGTATGTGTGCAAGAAACCATGTCTTTAACTCACTCCTCAAGTTTACAGCCTTTTGTAAAGCCTGCTTTGAATTTCAGCCCGACCCAAAGAAATTCCTTCATCAAGTGTGCTATTAACTCTAATACCTAATTAGTGTGGCATTCCTACACCCGGAGCACTAACTACTGTACATTCATGCCCCCAGCCGATGCTGATTGTTGTGTCTTAAGACGGAAACTCACATTTCTTGCAAACACAGCTCAGAACGTCACACGCCATTTCTTGGATCGTGCAATGTGTCACTTTATATCTAGCAGCTGGGGGTCACCAAAGGTCACACTGGCACTCACTCACTACAATGAAGCCTGTGCAGCTTTTATCTATTCTCTGGAGCTAACATCCGCTCAGAGGTGTTTGATGACTCTGGAATGAAGCCAGACGACAAGTGACAGGCGCCCACATAAACATAAACTCAACAGCACAGATGATAACTATAAGTTACAGGACATTTGCCTAAACCTCCACAGTTTATTAGAAAAATGATCCAATACATCTTGATTTGGTGGGACAAAGACATTTCTGTTTCCTTCAGGCCCACTGGCTGTTCTGCTTACTTTCTATTTTGCTGTGTTTGTTTGGTTACTGTTGATGATTCTTTTATGAAAATGCATCCCTTTGATTCCCTACTCATCACATGGAGAGAAGCTTGGGGCGCTGGGTGATCTCATTAATCTAAAGAATTGATAAAAAAATTGTATTTTTCCAACACAGTTCTACACGATTTTCACGACTGGGAAGACAAATTTACATTGAGAACTAAATTGTTTTAAGAAGGTAGCGAGTATTTGACACTCTCTGTCATAAATACACTGCTTGTACGCAATAACTTCTACAAAGATCTCAGTTTCTAAAGCTTTCCTCTCACATTAACATTATATTTCACTTTATTTGTGTGATTCTCAACATGTAGCCAGAATTGTCATCATCTCACCCGCAGTCCACAACTTTGCAGAGAAATTATGAATTGATCATGTTATTATTGCTACAGCCTGCTGCCTCTCTCCTTAACTAAACCTCTAGCAAATAAATGTTGATCAATTCTTTCTGCTTCAGTCGTCAAAGTTGGAATGCTTTTGTTCCTGCCATGGGGAGACTGATGTAAGCAAAGCTGATGGAATCAGGGTTGAAGGTGAGTGTCCTAGAAGTAATGATTAGCCCACCAGCTGATCTCAGGTTTCTCAATAACAACATTTTTATGTGCAGAATAATACCGTTAAGAAAAGAAAATGACACTCAATTTACTCCGTTTTACTAAATGTGACAAAACGGTTCAATTGACATCAAAATGGGAATTATTTGCATTATTGTGAGGTTACAACGCTTCCATAAATTTCAAAATTTGTTGGTAAAATGATCAAGAAAATGCCTTACCCTTCTTTGATAAGTTCATTGTTCACGCAACGACTGGCGGGGGTCAAATATCCCCCCAAAAATCAGTATATGGCATGTAAAAACGAATCGCAGAATGGTAGTTGGTGATAGAAGAAAACACGAAAAATAAGTAAGCTCATTGTGCGCCTCAGCTCCTCTGCCTGAAAACAACAGCTACAGATTCCTAATGATGCTTCATCATATGATCCCATTACAGTCCAGTCAGGGTATTTAAGCCTTATACCACAGCTGACTGGCCCTGCCAGCTACAATGCTCAACAGCTGAGAGAACACGCTCACGGCGAAGCATTCAATACAATAGTGTACACAGCATATAGCATTTATTGTTTTCCTTTGGGTCCGTGTGCGGAGAGGAAACACACGAGTTAAAACGAGGCCTGGCTGTCAAAGAGACACTGAATAACATAGACCTCTTGTGATGGATTTGCTCTAATGAATGAGATGAACCCTGAAAGGAGCAGCTACATGAAGTGACGTGAGCTACTGATGTGAGCTAACGCCTCACCCTGCTGTGCCATTGTCCACCGTGCCTTGAAACACCACATAGGTCACCATATTCAGTCACTGATATTCCTATGGGTGATCACCCTAAAACATATACAAACTGATCATTTACATTGTGAAAGTGTGATTTTCCCAGTATTTTGTTATCTGCTGTGACCTTTCAATCTGACAGTAAATGATGTAGACACTGTGATCACCTGGCTTGACTACATGTTTCTCCAGAGTCTTTCCGAGCTGAACATTTCCATAAAAGCGGCTAAACAAGAAAAATTAATCCTCTAATCTAATGATCAACTGAGATCATAAAAAAAGCTCATAATAAAAGCCTTTAATTGCCTTGGCTACTCAACTTCAGCCTAAATGTGATGTCATGCAGGAAATATTGCCACTTTTCCACAGCAGGGATAAAGACACTAAGACCAGCCAGTCACCAGACAGGGGGGGGGGGGGAATCAGGCAGACATTTATTGAACTGTCAAGCAGAAATCAGACAATTCCTTCAACGTCCCAAAGCCTGAATAATATCCCATCAGCATTGATCCTACCTTTGTATTTTTCCAAAACATCCTCATAGGCTTGGAGGTATTCCTGTTCGTCCGAGAGCACATTAGCCTGCGTTGCGTACTGAGCCATAACCCGGGATCCACAAACTGGACATTCAGCAGCCAGCGGCGGACAGGGACACAGCGCGCGCGTGTGCGTGTGCGTGTAGGCGTGTGTGTGTGTGTGTGTGTGTGTGTGTGTGTGTGTGTATGAGTATGTGTATGTGTATGTGCTGAAGATTCAAGAGTGATCGGCGCTGTTGTTGCACTAAAGGAAACGCCCTACGTCCCGCCCTCGTCTGCGCTCCGTCCAATAGGCGACGCTTCCTCTCCGGCGTCCGCAAGATTGACAGGAAGGACTGCCGGACGCGCTGCGCTGCAAAAGGTGTCTGTCGTCCATTGATCCAATACTGAGGCTTAAATGCAATTAATATACAATTTAAATCTTATTTTCTCAACACATGAGCCTAAATCAGCACGAACGTAACAGCGATTCTCACAAATTCGCACCAGTAGATAAAATAAGACGTTAAAACCCAGACTGAGTGACTTGTTCATTTTTTACAGCGTGTAATAATAAACTCCTTTTCCTTGTCAGGCGTCGCTGTGCCGGGTCGTAACGTGGGCCACGTTTGTATTTCATTGCTGTCCACCTGCCAACGACTTCAAACTAATTTGTCAAATTTATAAGACTGTCAATTAGCTGTCACTGATGTCACACAGGTTCCCCCCAGGCTGCGAGATTACCTGCTTTACCCACAGCAGTGCCTGTATGGACCTGATCTGATACACTGCATCTCTGACAGGGATTTTACAACGTCATATAGTCTCAAAGTATCATTATAAAATACTTCAGGGCTATACAACTTTATAAAACTTCTCCAATTAGCGATGTCATCAAATGTGAAACATACAAGAGCCCATGCCAGAAGGATTTATGACATTTCATGTGTCTGAATCTACTTTCAGTATCAACGTTTGGGGATGCGTCCTCGTGTTTATATCTCAATAAATAATGTACATTAAGAAAATAAAATGATAGGGATTAAACATTTACATAAAGAAATGTGATGAAAAGTAACACATAGTGTGGTTCAGAGCGATAACAAATAGCTGCCTTTTAAAATGACACCATATCCAATAGCCCTGATTCATTCTGAGGGATCCACAATAAGAGCAGACCAAAATACCATCATGTACCACAGAGCCACGTCCCCAAATAAAACTGGGGATATCAGGACAAGGTACACCTTTAAGTCGCTGTGAGTGCCCATATGCACCGTTGTTGTTGTTGTTGTTGTTTTTCTCGTCCCTGTACATTACCATCGGATAACTGAACAAGGAGACCGCCCCTCACCTGCGATCCTGAGCACGGCTCGCTCCGCCGGATCCAGCACGGATCCTCCCTGGATCTTCCTCTTGGACTGCTCATGTCTGGGCAGGTTCCAGGGTAAAGTGTCCCCGGGTGCAGGTGATGCCGACCCCGATTTCACACTGTAATCATCCTCGTCTGAGAAATCCGCCGAGGAAGACATGGAGCCGTGCAGGGAAGGGTTCCCCGAACTGGAGCTCTGCGAGACAAAAGAAAACGGGGGGGGGGGTGGGGGGGTGAAGAAAAGGCAATAATGCTCGACACAACACAGCACAAGCACAGCGCGCACACATCATGTTATTCCTCACCATCGCGGGTCAAAGTGCGTAATGTGGGCGCGAGGACGCTCCGTGACACGAGCCACCAGCTCGCGATGACCCATAACAATAAAGGCTCGAGCCAAATAAAGGCGATGCGAAATCAATAGTATCTGGCTCCCCCGCCAGGTCAACAATAAGACTTACCACTGTATACATGGAGACCTGTCAGCTGGAAGAAAGGAAGGGGAAAAAAAGAACCACACACAATCCTGTTTGTTCCGTTAGTATCTTCCACCCTTCAGTCACACATTCCGTGCGTCAGTATCAATGGGTGCCACGCCCTTTTGAGGGATGCTCCGGAACACGAGTTGGTCCCCTCATCTGAGCATTAAGGATGCGAGGTGATGTCAGATCGCCAGCGGGCTGGAGGGATGGGTGCGCGGCAGAGCTGGGCCGTGATGGGAGAGCAGACTGCGTGCGTCTGCGCGTCATACCCCGGCAGCCAACAGCAGCAGCAGCAGCAGCAGCAGCTCCAACAGCGACGGCGGTGTTAGAGCGCCATCCCTGCGTAGAGATGCTGCGCGGCTACAAATAGACGCCGGGGGGGGGGGAGTAACAAGAGGACAAGGGCCACCGCGGGTTCTCATGGCAGGGACCTCACAACAGATGCACATTAGATCCGCAGAGAGTTGACCTGCCGAGAGGACTCTGCACACGGTTACATAACTGCCTGCACCGTAGACGGGGTGTGAATCACAGAGGGCACATTCAAAGCATTTATATACGTTGAGCTAATTACCTGGGAGGATGGAGAGGACCATAGGTGCACAAAAAAAAGGATTTCGCTTGGTTTAAGTAGGTTAATTTAAATCCAGTGAAGCCTATTCAGCCCGAATAATATCATCAAATCCCTCTTTATACCATTAAATGCATCCTTTGGAGGATTATCTCTGATTTGTTGTTCAACGTAATTTTAACTAGAACTGCGGATAAAACAATGGCTTCACAGAGAACGGGCCTTTCTGTTGCAATTTCCTGCTGCACCCTGACACACCTGAGATTGAGCAACAGAACAGGTAAACACATCTTGATGGAGAAGGAGATGGGTGGGGCGCAAATGCCTGTGTGATGACACTTCATTTGCTTAATGATACAATTGTATTTAAAGGGGAAACTGACTGCTAAGAGTTCCGTTCTAATTAGTGAACATTAAGGGATGAGTCTGAAGTTAAAATTGTCTGGATGTTACTACTGACTGAAGCTGCTGCATGAAATGTAAATGTGGCTAAAGCTTCTGAAGGTATATCATCTCTATTTTTAAATAGCTGTGATAGTGAGGATCTGTTGGCAGTGCTGGGTCAGCGTCAGTCTGCAGAGCTGATAAAAGCAATGCTCTGTTAATATTAGCAGCCTTTTCATTAGGACCAAACTCAGTGCTGAAATGGCAGCTTAGTGATTTTTATCACCTTTCTGCTTATTCATAATTGCCAACACTAAAAAGGAAAAAAAATGATATGATTCGAGGAAAGTTAATGCTCACTATATGAAATAATTATTAGTTGGGCTGCTATAAGATAAAGTGTATGTTCTCCCAAGTCAGGCTTCCATTAGGGAATGTGAAAAATCATTTTTTTTCTTGGTTAATACCAAATATCCTTGGCTGAAGAGCTGTTACTGTTTAAAATGCACATACGGATACGGCCACCACCTATTTGACTATCATTGTTGGTAACATTTGTAAATACAGTGGCTACAGTAGAAAAAATGTTTTTGATCAAGAATACTTTAAATTGCCTATTTGCTAAATGTGCAGTTCCTATTCAATAACAGTAAGAGAGGAGCACACACATCCAGATGCATTTACGTGTGAGGCACCGGTCAGGGTCATTTAAAGAGATCAGTTAAAAACACACAAAAATATGGTTTCAGGCTCTGCATGCAAATATATTATGAATGATGCATGGTGGGCTGAGCTAGGCCTGCACAGGACTATTACATATTAAAAGTCTTATTGCTTGCAGCTCATCTTGGAGGCCAAATTGCTATTTTTGTTCTGGTTCAAGTAATATGTGAACCTCCTCTGCCTTTTGTACTATTTGAATAACCATATTGGCAAACACAGGATTGTTAATCTTAAATCTCACTGCCAGGTTCAGCATTTCACCTGCACAACAAATGCATCAGTATATTTAGCTCTACCGATGGCAACAAAATATTTGATTTAGAGGGAGACGCGACTAACATACTGACATGACGCATAATGACAGCTGGCACTGATCAAGTTGATATGTATGTTGTTTTGACATTGGCAATGAGAAAAAGCCCCAAAACTGTTTGTGTCTGTTATCTACAATATTGCAACACAACTAATGGAAGCAGGGCGTTGCCAAAGTGTCAAGCAGATCAATAGGTTCCTTTGAACAGTCAGTTCAAACATCATTGTCACATCAATTTTATACAGATACAGCAGTCACTTTGTAGTATATGTCCCTATAGGGATAAAGGTTAGTTTATATTCTGGAGGCAATAAATGACATTCAAAATCAGATATTCAAAAATACCCACAGACCTTTGTGAATGTGGGATCAGAAAAAAACAAACTGCTCAAAAAAATTAAAGGAACACTTTTTAAGCAGAGTATAGCATCAAGTCAATTAAACTTCTGGGATATTGATCCAGTCAGTTAAGTAGCAGAGGGGGTTTTTAATCAGTTTCAGCTGCTTTGGTGAAATTAACAACAGGTGAACTAGAGGGGCAACAACGAGACGACCCCCAAAACAGGAATGGTTTTACAGGTGGAGACCACTGACATTTCTTCCCCTCCTCATCTTTTCTGACTGTTTTCACTAGTTTTGCATTTGGCTAGGGTCAGTGTCACTACTGCTGGCATGAGGTGATACCTGGACCCTACAGAGGTTGCACAGACAGTCCAACTCCTCCAGGATGCCACATCAATATGTGCCATTGCCAGATGGTTTGCTGTGTCTCCTAGCACAGTCTCAAGAGCATGGAGGAGATTCCAGGAGACAGACAGTTACTCTAGCAGAGCTTGACAGGGTTGTAGAAGGTCATTAACCCAGCAGCAGTATCTGCAGTATCTGCTCCTTTGTGCAAGGAGGAACAGGATGAGCACTGCCAGAGCCCTACAAAATGACTTCCAGGAGGCCACTAGTGTGAATGTCTGTGACCAAACAATCAGAAACAGACTTCATGAGGGTGGCCTGAGGGCCAGACGTCTTCTGGTGGGCCCTGTGCTCACTGCCCGGCACCGTGGAGCTCGATTGGCATTTGCTGTAGAACACCAGAATTGGCAGACCTGCCACTGGCGCCCTGTGCTTTTAACAGATGAGAGCAGGTTCACCCTGAGCACACGTGGCAGACGTGAAATGGTCTGGAGAAGCCGTGGAGAACATTATGCTGCCTGTAACATCGTTCAGCATGACAGGTTTGGTGGTGGTCAGTGATGGTCTGGGGAGGCAGAGTCATGGAGGGA